>JASAMY010003106.1:0-20502 GCA_030248085.1 Paralinhomoeus sp. GSCO2_6 | reverse complement strand
GATCGCCTGGCTCTTCCCCGCCCTCCAGACGGGCGCGGCCATTTTCGGGAACGCCGTCGACGAGAACCAGTCTCGGGCCTCTGCTCGGTGGGCAACACGGACGCGGGCCACCTGCGCTGGCTGGTGCTGGCGCCCCTCTTCGTCTACCTGACCGTGGGCACGTTCTTCCTCGTCTGCGGCTTCGTCTCTCTTGGCGCATCCGCGAGTTCGTCAAACGGCAGCAGGGCAAGGTGCGCATCGAGAAGCTCGACCACCTCATGGCCAGGATCGGCCTCTTCGCCCTCCTCTATGTCCTGCCCGCGCTCTGCCTCCTCGGCGTCGTCTTCCTCGAGCAGCGACTTCGGCCGCTCTGGGAGCGATCGGTCGTCTGCGCCGACTGCGGAGGCCGAGCCGAGGACGACGCGCTCGAGCAGTCCTGGCCAAGGCTGGTCTTCTCGCTGGCGCTGCTCAAGCAGGCGGCCGGCCTCGTCGTCGGCGTCACGACCGGACTGTGGATCTGCTCGCGCAAGACGCTCCAGAGCTGGACCGCCCTCCTCTGCCGGTGTCGGTGCGGCGACGGCGGCGCTGGCGGCCTCGACGGCTCCGTCCGCTACCGAACGCGACTGGTCGCCGCCGCTGGCGGCGGAGGAGCGGACTCGGACCGGTCTCCGCGCACGCCCAGCCAGTACGCGCACACGCAGTACACCGCGGGGACGCTGTTCGTGCCGCAGCAGACGGGACTCGACAAGAGCTACACCGAGGTCAGCTCCACCGGCTTCACACCAGCCAGGGGACTGCATCGCCGAATCGACCAGCTTTAAGCGACCCACCGCGCCTACACAGTCCTATTGTCTACTTCCGTGCGTTTGTATTTCGTGCCGTCTACCGTATCTGAGAAATCAAACCGCAAGCACCGTACAATGTAAATTGACCGGAAGGCATACAGGGTAGCTTGTGCGTCCCGCCCGCGTCCCTCATCGGCAGCTTGTGTCCAGGGTACTGTTGACATCGTCTGTATGTACTTCGTATGCATGTAGTGCAGCCGTAGTGCCCGACTAGTTCTTCTTTTGGTAATAGAGGCGCGCGCGGCCTTCGGCCGCCATGTATACATTAAGGCACGAAGCAATTGATTTTGCATATGACGTCGACGTGATTATAATGCGCAAAAGGATATGCGTAGCTTTGTCTTTTGCTTGTGTGGGCGAGTGTTCCTTAGGACAGTTGTCGCTTGGGACCCGAACTCCATGCTCCCGGAGCATGAACGCCTAAATGTGACAATGCTCCCCCTTTGTCTATGGGGGCGTGCGCCCCGTTGACAGAAACTGGCCCAAATTCTGAGTTCCTCTTTATATCTAAAGGCGTGAGCCCATTGACAGAAATTGGCCCAAATTCTGTGCTCCTCTGTTGATCGTGAAGGCGTGCACCTCGTTGACAGAAACTGGCACAAATTCTGTGCTCCCCTGTGCGTGCGTGTGCGTGCGAGCGTGCGTGCGTGCGTGCGTGCGTGCGTGCGTGCGTGCGTGCGTGCGTGCGTGCGTGCGTGCGTGCGTGCGAGCGTGCGAGCGTGCGAGCGTGCGTGTATGTGCGTGTGTGTATGTGCGTGCACTCCCGTGCGTGCGTGCGTGCGTGCGTGCGTGCCTGTGTGCATGAGTGCGTGAGTGCTTGAGAGCAAAAGTGCGTGCGTGCGTGCACTCCCGTGCGTGCGTGTGTGCACTGTCGTGCGTGCGTGCGTGCATGCGTGCGTGCGCGCACTCCCATGCGTGCGTGCGTGCGTGCGTGCGTGCACTCCCATGCGTGCGTGCATACGTGCGTGCGTGCATGCCTGCGAGAGTGTGAGTGCGTGCGTGCGTGCGTGCGTGCATGCGTGCATGCCTGCACGCGTGTGCGTGAGTGCGTGCGTGCGTGCGTGCACGTGTGTGTGCGCGTGCGTGCGTGCGTGCGTGCGTGCACGTGCATGCGTGCGTGTGCTTGCAAGTGCGTGTACTCCTGTGCGTGCGTGCGAGCGTGAGTGCGTGCGTGCGTGTGTGCGTGCGTGCGTGCGTGCGTGCGTGCGTGCGTGCGTGCATGTGTGCGTGCGTGCGTGTGTACGTGTGTACGTGTGCGTGCGTGCGTGCGTGGGTGCGTGCGTGCGGTGTTCACGTGCGTGCGTGCGTGCGTGCGTGCGTGCGTGCGTGCGTGCGTGCGTTCACGTACGTGCGTGCGTGCTTGCGTGCGTGCGTGCGTGCGTGCGTGCGTGCGTGCGTGCGTGCGTGCGTGCGTGCGTGCGTGCGTGCGTGCGTGCGTGCGTGCGTGCGTGTGTGCGTGCGTCCATGCGTGCTGCGTGCATGCGTCCATGAGTGCGTGCGTGCGTATGTATATATGTATGTATGTGCGTGCATGCGTGCGTGCGTGCGTGCATGCGTGTGCTTGCAAGTGCGTGTACTCCCGTGCGTGCGTGCGTGCGTGCATCCATGCGTGCTTGCGTGCGTGCGTGCGTGCACGCCTGCACGCGTTCTGGAAGTTTCCCGTGCGTGCGTGCCTGCGCGCGTGCCTGCACGCGTTCTGGCAGTTTCCCTAATGAGGCAAGCTACAATGTACACTACAATGTACAATGTACCACAACTACAGGACGCATTTGCATAATCGTGCATAAGCACGTGCAAACGACTCGTGACGTCGAGGCGAGTCATTTTATATGCAATTCATCCATGTGCAATTCGTTTGGTAGTGTTAATCTGTTCTGCAACAGTTGAAAATGCGCCATAACTACGGTATGAATTTGCATATCAAAAATCGACCTTGCCCATGACCATCTCGGGGTCGCGAGGATTCGATCGAGCCATCGCGCGTGCACGTACGTCAAGCCGTTCGCGAGTTTACTCGAAACATACAAACATACAAACATACAAACACGTGCGCGCGGCGCATTTGTAAGTAGATGGCGTGCCGCGTGCGGCAAGTATAGTTTCGCGGGCACTGCTGTTGCATTGCGGTATTCTGTCGAAATTCGTGTTTCTCTAAAAGTTGTTGGAAGCTGTGATCTGATCGTATGCATAAGAGGACGTGACCTGGAGTGTAGGTAGAGTTTGTTTCGCGGAAACTGTTCTTTCTTTTCCGACTGTTCTTTGAGCTTAGTCTAACATCCGGCTTTACTGTATACAGTTTACTGTATACAGTTAGATTTGCGTATGCATTGCACATTGCGTTGTTCGTACATACATTTTGAGCTACGTACATACTGAACACGAATCGACTTCTCAAATTGATTCAAAATCGTCCAACACGAAAGCTCGTCGCGCGCTGTGCTCTCAAAACAGACAACTCTGTTCGTATTGAATTGTTACCAATTGATATTACTTGTGTACTTTTCATATCCGCGATTTTGTCTTTTTTGCGTTGTTTTCTGTCGGTAGAACGCATTACATGTGCGTGAGCTCGCGCGCGCTATTGCCATACTTAGTACGTGTGTGTGTTCCTTGGTGTGTCGTTTTCAGTCACCATAAACAGGTGGTATTACCGTAGTATGACTTGAACGCGCGCACCAAATAATTGTAGGCCTGCCGAATAACATTCTTCCAGTCTTTCCAGTACCCTTTTGCAAAGCCTCTTTACTGCTTAGTCAGCTTCTAGGAAACACTTGTTCTATAAACAACCGCAACAAGTGGATGTTTGAACACGCCAGTACATCCGGGACGGTAAATTTTGCGGCGTCGCTTCCTTGTTGGTTTTTTATCGTTACGAGGACCATTCCAACTACCGTACCTCCGCTGGCACCAATTGAAAAGTTGAGGAAAAATTGGCGACGGCCGGTTCACCCGGTCTCCTGATTAACGGTGCAATGCGCAGACGGGTACACCACAGGCGCAAGCCAATTCTGTCCAACAATAGCCGAATGAGAAGTCAAGGACATTGAAAGGGCGACGGTCTGAGTCCGCTGAACGTAAATCGTGCCTTTTGCTGAAACACTAATGCAATGTAGGTAGCAATGGAATGTGCGAGGAATGTTGCGAGAGCTGTCTACACAACGACGTATACAATTGTTGATCGAATTACTCGAATCGCCGACTGTCACGTCGCGTGAGAGAGCAACAGACGAGCTGGGCCTCATAGGAACGAATTGGAAAGAAAGGAAAAAGGTACAAAATACGGAGGTAATCGTAACGATCGTAATCACTCTAATTAGCCTTCTCCTAATTACTGTAAATCTTCCAGTAGTTCCTCCCTTCAATAGTGCTTTTGTGTGCTACGTTGCTACTAGAGCCATCCGAAGCCATCCCAGGTAAGGGGAGGTTGAAATGCCCTGGAGCAAACAGCAAACAACTAACAGCAAACGGCTAACAGCAGTTTCGGCTAACAGTAGGCGTCATTGGTCTACTGTACTCGCACGCATGCTTATACGTTACTTGGCGACGCGTAGCCAAAGTGGGACTTGGCCAACGTCTCACTCCTCTCGAACCATAACACAACACAGCAGAACGAGCATTTCGAACGCAACAATTGTCACCGCACAAGTCATAACTGCTGCAATCGACTGGTTGTGTTCGCGAGTCGTCATTGACGAACCCGCAGTTAGGACACAGCTCCATACCTGTAACCGGAAAGATACGTTTTGGTTAAAATTGGAATTATTAGGGTCTTAAGCTGTTTTTATGTGTTATTGAGCTGTTTTATGGTCGTATAACACTGAAAAGGACTGAAAATACCAACATTTACTCACTTTCATCGTTTTAGACAGGGTGAAAATCCCTTGGAAAGATTCTGGGGGTCTGGGTGGGTGTTGGTAAAATAGTGCCCCCCCCTGCAGTTACAGGCATGGACAGCTCCAAAGCAGTTGAGTCGACTGCTGTCGATCGGTGCTTCCGGGCGCGAGAACCAGACAAGCGCGGGGGTGTGCGTCGCAGCCGGCGGCAGCGCAGCTCAACAGGTCACCAACAGGTCACCAGTCTCTCGCAGGTGGCGCCGACGCGACAACTCCAGCCGACGTCTAAGCCTAACCCTCAGCGGGAGGAAGGTTCAAATATAAAAAAAAGTTTAGTGCGTCCCTGCCCCGCTCTTCTTTTCACATGCACGCACACGTCGTACACTCACACGCACAAGCTACAGTTGGAGAGGATTGGATTGGAAGGATAAGTAAGTAAACACATGCAACTCTCTAACCCATTGCATCACAATCACAAATGCACAAACGTAGGCAAATCAATGTCATGGGGTCAAATGCGTCCGCTTTTCGTTGCCTACAATTTCTTGACTGTAGCGGAATGGCTGGTCTTTATATGCACGGCACTATCTGCCACGGTTCCAGTGTAGCTGACTTTGCTCGAGTCTAAAAACTACAGAATGAAGATTGAAGAATAGGATTACGCATTCCCGTCAAAACAAAACAGAGTCCGCGTAGAACGGAGCATCTTTGCAAAAAAAAAGTTCCTTCGCTTTGTTGCAAAAATATTGAACGAACGACATCGGTGTCATTTTTTGTCAGTTTGTTTTATGGCGCTTTACAGCATGCCTGTAACTGGGTTTCTAAAGGAAATTCATACTGTACTTCGAATGAAATTCTTCTTGCGAAGTTACAGAAGGAATGCTCGCCTTTTGCTTTTCCAGTGAGACTGTCGGTGACTTCCACGGCGAGGGTCGCTGACCCCGAAGTGTCTACGGTCACCGTCTTCGTCGGGAATATTTTCGCAGTCGCCACGCAGCTGCCGTACAGTTCGTAGTCGGCCGTTGTCGCACCCGAGCCCGCAATCGAAATTGTCGCCGAGCCCTGTCCCTTCACGGCAGCGGTCGTTGTCTTCAGGTTTTTGACTGCGACGTCTGATTCGCCTACAAAAGAGAAAGTATGAAGTCAAAGACAAAAACTGAGATTAATATGTACCATAAGCCTCCAGACTAAAGTCGGCCATTTGAGGCACTTTCAACGAGACGGAGGATGAATCTGAAAGAGAGAGAGAGAGAGAGAGAGAGAGAGAGATAAGCGAGTGACTTGGGAAGCACTCGCTATGCAATCAGTAAGCGGAATTTGCATGCTATTTATGAGTGAGCCAAGTGAGTCGGTACGGTAATCACACTACAAAATCACCATAATTTTAAAAATACTTAGCATCTGTCGCTACAGTGTACGTTCGAATGATTTAAACTACCGTAAAACACTGCAACTGCCTTGTTCGCTTGCGTCGCTTCGAGCGAGAGTTGCGACGCTCCAGAGGCTTCGATGCTGAGCTTGTTGGCAATTTTGCCCAACTTTAACCCGACGTCCGACGAGCCTGATTACATTTCGGAACGACGTTAGCCATACTCGAGGCACATGAAACGGAAACCCACCCATAGCTTTGACGTCGAGATTTTCGCTGGCGAATAACGGTGTCTGCTTCGACAGGGTGCTAACTGCGCTTTCGCCGGCCGCCGACACGCTATTCACCTTTGGCAGCGCAACGGTCACTTTCCACGCGCAGGTCCTAAAGTGGGTAATGAACGGATTCGTCTTCCTTTCATTAAGTTTTAACCGAAAGAATATTTGCAAACTTTTTGTTTGGACAGTACGGGGCGTAGTGCGCCTTGAAGTGTAGCGAGAGAACGCCGTCGTCGACCTCCGACGTGGCGTACTCCTTCCAGTCGGTGTCGACTTCCACAGTGACATTTTTTGCGCCGTTGACGAGCACAACCTTTGTTTTGTTCGTTTAGTTAATTCCGAAAAATAAGTGAAATCTTCAAATTACTTCGACGATGGAGTCGGCTGCGACGCCGTCAAAGTCGTCGACGCTGACAGTAAACGTTTCTGACTCGCCCGAACCATAGATGTGTGTCGCTAAAAAAAAAACGAAACTACGCTTTACGCCCTATAAACAACTTGATACCAACGCACGGCCAAAGAAAAAGTACGCAGCGACACCCAGCGCAATCAAGACTGCCACAGCCGCCAAAAGAACGGCTACGCCTCTGCAAACTATTTCCCTTGTGCTTGCCATTCTTGTAGCAACTTATCACGGGCTCTTTTAATGCTGCGAATTGATTGGTTCTAGACTATGGGATTTGTCAGTTGAAGTGCAGCTCTCACTCCACGACCAATATATGAAGCGCATGCACTCGCAGCAAGTATTAGCCATAGCAGTGTGTGGGCGCTTGTTTGTCTTCGAGTGCTGTGCTATGGAAACAAGGATGCTGTCGGCACAGTTGAACGATTAGTTGCTGCGCAGTGGATTCATCTGGACAATGAATGCGTCCTACGGCAAACAAGCGTGAAGAACACTATGCCTTAATTGAAGCTACCGGCGGGAAACAGAAGTTGTGCAAAGCGATGTCATTTTGGTGTCTCCCCGTAATAGGTAGGGCTTTGAGGATAGTATGGTAGCCAATTTGGCCAAGTGGTCACGCATTTCTGTGAATGCCTTTGCGACAAATCGAAAGTGCGATCTGCTCCGTTCAACCGAGTTCCCGCGTGGGCGCTTGGTTGTCATCCATTCGTTCTAATATAAATGTCTAAACTGCTTACAAAGATTTCAACTGGAAACTCACGAACCGTACGCATGGCCAAACGTTGCACGATTGTCATTTGCGACTCCCGTAATCCTATAACTACTTTTAAATCGCACTCTCACATCATCACGCGAATTTCCTAGGTACTTTTTCTTCTTCCTCGCGAGAAGGTGGTGGTGGTGCTCTCGCGCATTCTCGTTGTCAGTCGCGCACGCAGGCGACACTCCCGTGCACGCTCCAGGCTTGCCTGCCGTTTTCATGGACGACGCGCCACTGCAGCTCCTGCTCGCTCAGCACTTCTATGCTCAGCTGGACCGGATTGAACGTACTGAAAACGCGCTTTCTTGGCTTCGTTGTAGGCTGAGGGCAGGAGGGGGGGGGGAGGCTTGTAAATACATTCGCCAGTAGTTCCCTATGGGAAACTACTGGCTATTGGGAAAATTGTAAATTAAAAAATTCCGGGTAATCCCCCAAGCCGAGCGAGACCCGCCTCCCCCTCCCCCGGCATTCCGAGAAGCTGGCCCGATGTCGACTGTCGGTGCTGCCAGCGAACCTTCAGCGGTTCATAGAGCGCACAGCGGGAGGTGTTTTAAAAATTCGCATAATGAGCCCTGCCCGCACTTGTCGTCCGACAACGCCCCTCCGACGGCGTAGAGGGCGCCACCGCAGCGGACGAGTCGCGGAAAGAAGCCCGTGCGCAGCAGAGACGGCCCCGCCGTCCAGCTGTCCTCCTTGGAACTGTAGAGCTGACAGTCCGTCTTCCGGCCGTAGAGCGACTTTGGACTGCCGCACGCGATGAGGCGACCGTCGCGAAGCACGGCCGCGCCGCCCACCCTGAAGCGTCGTCGTGTGCTCGTACGAGCGTGCTATTGTAACGACACGTGACGACACTCTAATGCATACTGTAACTCGTCAAGCCCCATCTGTACGTGTAAGCGGTTGAGGACCACGCGTGGGTACTATTGGAAGCATTGCCGTGTGCGGTACGTGCGCTCACGTGCTCGTTTGACACTCACTGAGGCACGGGCAGGGATGCCAGCAGCTTCCACTGTTCTCGATAGATGTCGAATCGCTGCACGCGGTTTGAGATGCGGCCGCGGACGTCGAATCCACCCATCAAGTACAGGTACCTGCAGTGGCGAATGCAAACGATAAAGATGGCAGCGTCAGGTCAGTGAAAATGTCCGCCTCTAATTATCAGGGTGTACACAGACAGACAGACAAAGTATCACGCCTCAAATTCATGCCAATGATTGAGGGGAAAACGGGTAGGGTACTATACAACTTGACACTTGTTTTTATAAATGACCACTTCCAGTTAGAGGATTGCTGGAGGAGCGTTTGAAATTGAACACGCACCGTCGTCTATCATACACCATGGCAGCGGCGCTGGTCTCCACAGGACTGTCAGCAATGCGGCTCCATTTGTCCCTGCGGTAGTCCCAGTAATGGCACTCGGCGGTCGCATTGTCGGCTGCGTCGCTGCCGCCGCACGAATAGACCCTTGGCCTTATGAAGAGCAGGCGCCTCGTCACTGAAAATACCAACAGTGTTCGCCAATGAATACCGTCAGTGAAAATACCAACCAATTTATGAGAAGCCTCCCCCCCACCAAGCGCCCTACGATTTCCCAGAGGCCACCCCAAAGTCGTACCCCCTCCCCCCACCCTGGTAAGCGGTCCGCGACGAGCGGCGCTTTCCAAGAGAGGCGAGAATAGGGAAAAACTTTTAAAGTAAAAAAAAATTCGGATTTTTTTAATAAAAAAGTCAGTAAAATTGTCAAAAGTGCTAGAAAATGGCAAATATGGCAGTTTTTGGTGTATTTAGACCCTATAAACACACCTAGTAGCAGTCTGAACTAGCTAAACACCCATATTACTGTACTGGAGTACTGACAGTACTGGAGGCCTTGGAAACTGTCAAACCAAGCCTCCATAGTTGAAGTCGTAGTCCGACGCAATAAAAAAAAATATTTTTGCAGCAGAAAGTCGTTAAAGTGCGCCTCAGAAGGGTTTCAGTGCTTTACTCCGCTGTTTGCGACACTCTACAATGCATAAAACACCTCCTGCCGCAATGATTCAACGTCTCAAACGGTCTCTGAAAACATGAATAAAAAGCAACTTTTTTAACCAAAAAGCCTGATGTCTAGACAGAGACAGTAAGTCGACCAGCCTTGCCGGACGAGCACGCATCATGCATGCCCTACCCGCGGCAGCGGCAGGCAGGAACGTGTGCTGGGACGGGTAGTCGGCCTGGTAGACGACGAAGCCGCCGTCGGTGATCTCGCTGCTGCTGACCTTGTAGTCGTCTAGAGACGAGTCGTGTCCTGCGCTCACGAACAAGCGAGAGCCAATGCCGGCCGACAGGTGGCCGATGCGGCGATCGCGCAAACGCCTCTGGTCCGTCTCCACGGACTCGCTGCGGGTATTGAACTTGCGGATGACGAAAGCAGAGCTTTTCGTACCTCCCGTGAGGAAGATCTTGTCTAAATGGCGCACAGAATGATGCGGGAGGCCAACACAACAGATCTACGTACGTTGTTTATTGAATCGCTGATTGGTTGGCGTTCTAATCATTGGTGGACAAATAAATGCTTGAAATTCCTGGAGTCCTGGAATTCTTTAGCGGCGTCGACACAATGGAGAAATAGAAGCAATCGCCAATTGCGCTCTCGCAGCAGTGTGGCTGAGTTGGTTTTTAGGCGCTGGCCCGGATAGCTAGTCACCCTTATGGGTCGTGGGTTCGATGTCCACCACGGCAAATTTTACGTTTTTCGAGCGTGTTTGCTCTGACATTCTTATACCAAGTTTAGCTCTCCGTTCCATATTCTTCTCCCATGTTTATTGCTACTGACTTCAGCATGTATGTTGGGGTGGCGGTTGGGCTGAGAAATGCTGGTGCCGAACGGACGGACGATCATATTTTCCAACCCGCATACCAAGACGTGTTTTCTGAAACGTACGCTGATGTTTCCGGCCGAGCGCAGCGCCTGCGATGACGCAGATGGCAAGCGCATATGACAGCTTCATGGTCTTGTCACCAACTTTCGACTTACTACTAATGCTGCGTACCTCGTACAGTCGGTCTTATGTACCGACTTTTAACAGACGTAAGCCGGCTAAGGCGCATGTGCACACTAACAAAAGGTTTATGGCTTTATCAGGTTAGGAGCAACACTAGTTCGAGAGTATTATTTTTTGTTCAATACCTACGGTATTTGCGTACAGCGTTTGAGATTGGCACCCTTGCGCTTTGCCTCTCGCGGCGCTCGCCCTAATCCGTGAACCTTCATTCCTGACCACGTCCAGACCGAGAGAGAAAGAGAGAAAGAGATAGTGCTCGTGAACGTGCCCATTGGCGCCACAGAGCTTATGCACTAGCCACTAATCCTTGCGTGCGCAAGTGCTCGTGATTCGCATGCTCGTGGCGCAGCCAGGGCTTGTGCACTAATCCGTGCATCGCTAGTGCTCGTGATGCACGCACATGCTCGTTGGCGCAACCAGCATACCTGGAACCGGGTCAGCGAGGCGAGTGGGGGGCGGAAGATTTGGAGGGGGGGGGGGGGGGGCAGGAACAAACAGTGGGGTAGCAGACCCTTTTTTGACTTACACTGGTACTTTTTGGTCAAAATTGGTCAAAATAGGGTCCATAAATAGTGTTATTTAGCTGCTCTATGGTCATTGGCCAATGGCCAATCGTTGGCTTGGCTGCCGCAGGCGTTGGTCTTGGCGGCTGTTTGCGCAGTTGGGCTAAGGCGTTGGTTTACATACCGCAAGGTGCGGAGTTCAATCCTCAGCGTGGCAAGGCTGCCAGAAGCAGTAACCCCCTTGGGCAAGGGGTCACGCCAAAACTGTGCCCCCTGATCGCTGTTCTCATTGAGACAATCGGTCTTGTACATAGAAGGCAGAGGTAACCAAGGACCCAAGTGGTCCCAAGCCCGAGACTTCGTGTGGGGCCGGAGAGCGTGGGCGGGCTCGCGGTGGCGACAACACAGCGACCCGGGACGCGAGTGCGTGCGTCGACCGCTCCGCCCTGTGGCTCGCGTGTGTGCGCAGGTCGAAGACAGCGGCCCTCGTCTGCCTCGACTGCGGTTGGCCGTGGCTAGCAGCACCAGTCGAATCTCGAAACGGTGGGCTGGTGGCGAACCAACGTCGTCGTCGACTCTGAATCACTACAATGCGCGCTCGGCTCTCAGGAGCGCGATGCTCCCGTTGTTTAACAGAGGACTGCGAGCGAGCAGAGCAGCGTGTACTCCCTGTCGCTGTCAGCGCTTGGCGACGCGTGTCGAAGAGCAACCAGCGGCTGTGGCGTCTCGAGCGGCACTGGCGTCGTTTGTTGTGTGCAGCCGTGTGGTCGTGTGAGCGATATGCGAGAACCGAGAAGAGCGGCTTTTCGCAATACCACGCTGCACAGTCCACCACACGGGAGTCGGTCGGTGGAAGAGAAAAGAGAAAGAGAAAGGAAGGGGGAAACGCAACCGACTGGCGATAGCACGGAGAAGTCGCCGACGCGGCGCACTCTGCGTGGGCGTACGAAGGGGGAAGGAGGGAAGGAGGGAAGAAGACAAAGAGATGCGTAGGTGGCGTGGTCGGTTGGCACGAGTACGCCACAGGTGCAAAGGGGGGGAAGGTCGTAAGTGCAAAGGCGACAGTTTGAACGTGCGCGCCGCTGCGGATGCGGTAGAACAACAAGAGCGGGCGCACAGGGGGTCGGTACGAAGTATAGCGGAGAACAGCGCACCGAAATACGACCACCACATCGGTGTCGAACCTCGACAAATATATTAAGGAAAATTTTGCAGGTGGCTGCAAAAAAAGGAGAATATGTGACGCTCCTTTAGGCCCAGTTTGAAAAAATGCGGTATTAAAAGTAGTCATCAGATGATCAACTTCAGTTTGGACAAACCGTGTATAATCGAACCAAGCGCAGCAACACGTCACATATTCGGCGTTTGTTGTGCTCGCTTGGATCACTGGAAAGGCAGTCCAGGCTGCATGAGGACCGAGGCCTTTCATTCCTTGGACTCAGAGACGAGAGCGGGCCTTGTCCTTGACTGGACGTCTACAGATGGCAGTTCCGTCCGTCCATAGGCACAGGCTAACAGAAGCGGAACAAAGATGAACGAGAATCGAAGATTGAATGTAGGGTATACAATGTACTTGGTACTCAAGATCGTGAATTGATGGTGCATATCACTTACTGTAAGGGCAAGCCACATATTAAAAATTTAAGATGGGCAGGGTAGCAAAATTATTTATGCAGAATCTTTGGCTGTGTGCCCTGTCCATCCATACGATGCCTAATGAATGATGCGCATCGTCAGAGAGATGAAAGAGTTTGTGAGGGTGGATTGAAAGTGGTAGTGTTGTGGCTGTGTGCGATGGCTCGCACAACAAACGCCGAATATGTGACGTGTTGCTGCGCTTGGTTCGATTATACACGGTTTGTCCAAACTGAAGTTGATCATCTGATGACTACTTTTAATACCGCGTTTTTTCAAACTGGGCCTAAAGGAGCGTCACATATTCTCCTTTTTTTGCAGCCACCTGCAAAATTTTCCTTAATACAGTGTTTTTTCGTAAAAGAAAGATTAATCAAAAACTCACGCACGCACAAACATACAAACCCACAGCAGCAGACCAGAACGGACGCATGCTCAGTGTCGCACCATCAAGCTTATGAAAAGCGTGTACCACTGTACACATTGTGCGTGCGTGCGTGCGTGTGTGCGTGCGTGCGTGCGTGCGTGCGTGCGTGCGTGCGTGCGTGCGTGCGTACGTACGTGCGTGCGTGCGTGCGCGCGCGCGCGCGTGCGTGCGGGTGTGCAGATGTGTCATTTTCATGTATCAGGGGCTGTAGCGAGCATTCGTCCATAAATATTTTTCCCAGCTCAAAAAATTATGAAAATTCTGGTAAAAGAACCTAGAAAAGAGACAAAAAATGTGGAATGGACTGGAGACACTGCAGTAAAGCAACGCTGATGGGTTTCCCAAGGGGACACGTGCAAAGGCACAGGCAGGCGTTACTGGGATTCGAACCAGCGACCTCTTGATTTAGGGAACATGGTAAAAAGAAGAATGTGCCCAGTAATCCATAGCTGGCAGGTAGCAAGAGTCCCTCTGGCGATTTCATTTTTTGATGTGGAGCATAGATGCCTGCGAGGTTTCCGTCCAATTGATGCAGGCGCGAGTGGGCGACGAACCAAGAAGCTTGTTATGTAAAGTGGGTCCTGCCATCTCCAAAAACTTCTCGGTAATGCACAAGCGTATGGAAGCGTGTTATGACTTAATCGATTCCCCCTTTGAATGCGCTTCTTTTGAGCTATCACGCGCCAGAATTCGTTCAGGAAATGGAAAATAATGCACAATCATAGTTCCAAATTTTGCCCAAAATGGGGGTGCGCCAAGAGGGTCGAGCTGCGAAACATGGAAATCGGAGCGCTCCCATTCTCGAAAGTGACCTATTCCAGGTCCAGACGAGTAACTTTCATCATTACAGCACAGCTCTGCGACGAACGGTTGAAGCGTCTATAGCTAACAAACTTTTGGGACAAAACACTCAAAAAATGGCCTTTCGAAGAGGGCCGACCGAGACATGGGCATCGGAGCGCTCCCATTTGTCGAAAGGGACCTATTCCAGGTCCGGACGATTAACTTTTGTCTTTACAGCACAGCTCTGCCACGAACGGTTGAAGCGCCTATAGCTAACAAAGTTTTTTTGCGCGAAATTTCCGAAATTTTGGATGCCAATATCTCAATATCTAGTGAGAATTTCAAATGTCATGCAAGCGTCCCAGACTCGCCTCGTAAAACTGTTCACGAAAATCAAAAAACATTTGGGTGTTTACTCGGCTTTTTTTCGAGTTTTGCTCTTGTCGGATTTTGGCCAAAAATAAACGACTATGTCCCAAAAAATGACCAAATCGGCCATAACTCTAGATCCGTAGCACCTAGACGAATTTACCTTGGGGCACAAAATTGCGATTATATACCACGTGTTCACGCCAAGTTTCGTCAAAATCGACAGCAGCGTTCCAGAGCGGCGACCCAAAAAGTGTGTGCAGAACAGGAAAAAAAAACACCACTTTTTCGGAACATTTTCGGACATTTCGTCTTAATGTGCTCGAGTACCGAAACGCGGGACGGCTCATTCGATTCCGGTCTAGAAGGCGGTTCTTTTGAGCTATCATTCGCCACAATCCGTTCAGGCAATCAAGAGTTATAAGCGACTGAAAATTCAACAAACCGCATTGAGGAAGTGCTCACATATTAGGGTTGTACGCTGCCGCGTACACCCTGATAGATATAACACTGAAAAGCACTGAACTACATAAGCATAGCATGCCTAAGCACAGCCTAAGGGTGCGCCTGAGCCTAAGTCGAAACCTAAGCCCAAGCCAATAAGCCAAGTTCTAGGCCCTAAGCCTAATCCTAACCAAACCCTAAGCCTAAGCAGCTTTCCAAGGTGTGCGCCATTTAACGTGTGCGCCATTTAACGTGTGCGCCATTCAAGAATGTTACAAGGAAACCCGGTTACGGTTTAAGGTTACGGACTTCGTAAAACGGTCGACTCCCCCGAATAGACATTTTCGCTCTGTGTTTTTGTATGCTTACGGTAAAGGGTGCAAACGTGCAGGCACACACACAGGTAAAGAATGCAGGCAAAATACAGTAAGCAAGCATATAACTTGACACTCGGAAAAAACGTAAACAGTAAACACCAGGCTCTACAGCATCGCATGGAGGAGCATTGGGCGTCTAGCACAGGCACAGCCCTGGCACAGCCCTCCCAAGAGAGAGTCGCCCGCCGACCAGCACTGGTTCCTCCAGTCACCATCCCATATGCCGTTGCCTTGTTGGTCTCCTTTTGGAGCTGTCTGTCCTTTGCGTCTCTTGAACTGATGGCTAGCAGGAATCAACCCAACCGACCCAACGCTCGATACTGCGGCCGGCTAGCCCTCCCGCATTGGCTAACTTAGGCTTGACTGTATCTATCAATATCTAGCTGCTAGCTGGGCGACCTTAAGCTTGAGCCTAAGCCATAGCGATGCATAAGCCTAAGCGTAAGCCTAAGCCTAGAAGAGACCGTGACACCAACGTGTTGATGAGATCGTTGTTGATGGGATAGGTCTACTCCTATTGCGAGTGTTGTACGGTTGCTTACTGTATTTTGCCTGCTTTCTTTACCTGCCTGCATGCCTGCATCCTTTACCGTAACCCTTTTTATTTAGTTTTCCAAAGGTTTAGCTAAATTTTGTCTCCAAGATGGGTCGGCGCATTCGCGTGCAGAGGAAGGGGCCGGGGACGGTGTTCAAGTCGCACTCGAAGCACCGCAAGGGGCCCGCCAAGCTGCGCGCCGTCGACTTCGCCGAGAGGCATGGTTACATCAAGGGTGCGCATTGCCATTTCAGTTCCACTGCTTTCCTGCGACAAACTGATTAGAATTTAACTTTAAAAAATGTGCTGAAATTATGACAGTGTTCACCGCGCCGTTAAGGGACGCCGAAGACGTGCATTTTTAATTTTGCATTTTTGTTGTGTTGAGGGGTGATCAAGGACATCATTCACGACCCTGGGCGGGGCGCGCCGCTGGCGATCGTCGCCTTCCGCGACCCCTACAAGTACAAGACGCGCAAGGAGACGATGATCGCCGCCGAGGGCATGCACACCGGCCAGTTCGTCTACTGCGGACGCAAGGGTGCGCGCTCGGCGTCTGCTGTAGTTGTATCGACACCGTTACACTGCGCTTGCTGGCTTGCAGCGAAGGTGCAAGTGGGCAACGTGCTGCCCCTGGCCGAGATGCCCGAGGGTACGATCGTGTGCAACCTCGAGGAGAAGTACGGCGACCGCGGCAGGCTGGCCCGCACTTCCGGTCGGTCCGGACCCCTCCCCCGTTTTTTTTTCCAAATTTTTTGAGCGATTTTGACCGATTCCAGGCAACTACGCGACCGTGGTGGCGCACAACCCGGACACGAGGCGCAGTCGAATCCGCCTGCCGAGCGGCGCCAAGAAAGTCGTGCCCTCGGCCAATCGCGCCATGATCGGTCCGTGTTCGGTGGCGGCCCCACTGTCGACGCGCTCACCGCTCGCTCACGCGTGGTGGGCACTGTTGCAGGCATCGTGGCGGGCGGCGGTCGGACGGACAAGCCCATCCTCAAGGCCGGCCGCGCCTACCACAAGTACAAGGCTAAGCGGAACTGCTGGCCCACCGTCAGAGGTGTCGCCATGAACGTGCGCACTTCTCTCCCTCCATTTTCCGAATTACGAAAATTGCAACATCATTGCTCTCAAAATTTAGCCGGTCGAGCACCCGCACGGCGGCGGTAACCACCAGCACATCGGCCACCCGTCCACCGTCAAGCGAGGCACGAGCGCCGGTCGCAAGGTCGATTTTCCGTTTCTTTTTAAGTCTCGACTTTCTAATTAAAAGGCGGAACTTTTTTCAAGGTCGGTCTCATCGCGGCGAGACGAACGGGCCGCATCAGGGGAGGACGGCCCGAGAAGAAGGGCAAGGACGAGGAGGCTTGAGAGCCGGCGTCTGCAAATTCCTAGGCTCATTAGACGGTTGTTGGAACGCGCCCTCGCCCATTGGCTGTTTTGTGACTGTTGCGATTTGCTGCGAATGAGCGTTGAGAGGAGGTCGCGAGAGTTGAACGAGTTGTTCAGAGGTGGGGCACAGTGAAGGCGCGGCGGCGTTCCTGGAAGATGGACCTGGGGGCAGAGGGCGCGGTGACAAAAGCATTCTACCCCGAATTCTGGGTTGCGGTGGAACGGAGCATCTTTTGATGGAATCTCGATGCTCTATGCAGTTGCCGACTCTTGATGGGGCACTTTCCCGCAGCTAAGTAAGGCTCTCCTTTTACAACTTTTGCTAATGGGTGGCCCGGATGGGTCATGTGCGCGGTTGCTGCACCGGCGCTCGCCTCGATTCATCTCACGCCACAGGCACTAATGACTGATTACTTTCGCTCCCGCTTTTGCCCCTGCAGGAATTTCACGCCCGTCTTTTCTCGGCTTTCTTTCTGTCTCGGCGGCCCGATTTCCGTCGCCGACAGCTCATCAACTTGCCATTTTCTCTCGCAACAGTCGTTCGCCGGTCATTCAACCCCGCTAACTAACTAAGGGGCGACATGAGTAGCTGCTGCTGCTGGCTGCTGTAACTGAAGGTTGTCTGCTCAGAAAAAATAAAGAGAAGCAAGATGGCGGCGCTTTCCACCGATGCGTTTGTCGGCGCCGGGCTTTGTTTGGTCTGCGCCCTCTGCTCGCTGGTGTACGTGCCGATCGTGTGGGCGATGTGCCGACTGGCCAGAGGGCAGTCGACCTTTTTGGTGTTCTTGAGCAGCCTCGTGGGCGACCTGCTGATCTTCCTGTTCTTCTTCGCCCTCGGCGTCGAGGTCTGCGCCAGGGGTTGGGGCCTGGAGCCCGCCAACTGGGTCGACCCCTGGGTGAGCAGTCTCTGGATGGGCGTCGCCTGGTGCGCCACCTGTCTCCACTACGTGCTCGTGGGAGCGAACCGCTTCTGCGCGCTCGTCTTCTACAAGACGAGACTCGAGGCGATCTTCACGCGGCCCGTCACCGCCGTCTGCTGCGTCGCCGGGGAGTCGTTGTTGCTGCTGCGCGGTTGCCCTTCGGGCGTGTGCTAGCTAGCCCGCTAGATCCAAATAAGTTTCTTTAAAATTAGTGAAGAGCCCAAGAAAACAACGACTCTCCTGAAAAGTCTGGCTAACGAGTCTTGCATTGGCCGTCTGCGAGCAGTTGCTGTCGTGCGGCGAGGCGGTCGTGTTCTTCCCGGAAGAGTACGCGTTCGGTCCGGCTAACATGACGTCGTACCGGGAGCACGGTGGATACATGGTGGGCTTGGGCACGAACCTCGTCACCTTCTCGACGACCGTCACCATCTATGGCTCCATTTTCCTGTGCGTCTGCGTCTCCAAGGAGCACAGGAACCTAGTCGTCGGTGAGCACCGCGGCTGTGAACGTGCGCACGCACAGCCCCCCACAGCCTGACTGACTTCCACCCGCGCAGGCAAGAGTCACAACACGAACTTCAACTCGGCGCAGCGCCGCATTCTCGTCATCTGCCTGACGAACAGCGCCTTCTTCGTCCTCATCATCGCGACGTTCTTCTACGAGACGTTCTCGACCAAGTGGCAGCTGCTCGTCTTCCTCGACGGCGCCATGGTCCTGAACGCCTTCAGCAACGGGGCGCTCCTCTTGCTCTTCAGCTCGGCCGTACGCAACGAAGTGGGCGCGCGTTCAGTGAATCAGCACACAGCACAGCAGTTGCAACGCAACGGTTGTGCCTGAGATTTGGTGATTTTTTTTCCGAATAGGTCGCCAAGATCCTGCCACTTTGCCGCTTCTGGCGCAACGGGCCGGCCACCGCCTCCAGCTCTCTGGCTCGCAACACGGCCAACACCTACGGATCCTGCGACTACAAGTAGCACTACACTACAAAGTAGAACTGTAGCACTCAAAAGGAGTGGTGACGAAAGCTAGGGCCTATACATTTTGTTTTCGATTTGTATTGTTCTATTTTATCATCACGGTTTCCGTTTTGTTTCTCTGCTCTCCGTGTGTTCGCATTCTCTGTGTCTACTTTGGTTGCGTTTCGTTTCTGACCATGAACACTCACACCTGTCGACGAGTCAGCAAACACGACTGTTGTTGTTGTTGGATTAGGGGCAACGCTAGGAGGTCGTCAATGGCCCATATAGCATACTCATATAGATGACGCCTTCCTGTCTAGGGCCGCGCAATTAGCCAAATACCTTCGGAAGAACGCCATCTATAATCTAGGGCAGCGATGGCACGAGAAAATCCATCGAAAGAAAAGTCCTCGGTCTAGTGGGTCCGTCAAGAATCGAACCCAGGACCTTGCGCGCAAGAGGCCGATTCTTTACCACTAGGCCATACGCTGCCCCCAGCAAACACGACTGGTACATATTGCACGGATTCCGTGCGTGCTGCCGACGCATTTCACTTCAATCAATTTGAACTCGTTCGCTCAACATTGTTAATTATAATTTTGCTGACAACGGTACATCATAGGCGCTTACCGTAGTTGCAAACACTGCACACGCACGAGCCTACTCATGCTCAGAAAAACATTAGACAATGTTTTCAATCCTGTTAGCCGAAGTGAAATGCACATTTGTACAATGCTGGTTAAGAAGCTGAAACAAGGCGTATTATTTGTATGATTCTGGCAGCAGAAGTGTATCTTGCTGGTTGAACGCCCAGCAAAACCGTAAGTACGGATGTGTTGTGAATAATTGTTCTGTCAGTGGAATAGGCTTTAGCAATTACAGAAGTTGTGCGCCTGTGCTTGGAAAATGAAGAAAAAAGTTTAAAAAACTGGAAATAGGCGCAGTTCTACTCAAAAATTGATTGAATGTACAAAGCCAAAAAAATTCGTGACCCTAGAGCGATTCGAACGCCCAACCTTCTGATCTGGAGTCAGACGCGCTACCGTTGCGCCATAGGATCCACGTAACCCACACAGCAAAAGGTGGTAATAACGAGTAGCATAGTTGTAGCAACGCTTCAAGCAAATCAAAGCCAGTCTCACAGTTCACCTACTTTACGATATTTTCAGAAAAAAAATATAGGTAGGTGCATAGGTAAAACAATCGTTCACGAAACATAACTGTTTGAAAAACCTCAATGGGGCATAGGATAGGTAAGGGACCTGGGGGGGTCAACAAATGTCAGAGGTGTGGGAGGTGACTCCTCCCATAGAGCCTCCGTTGCAGTGGCGTAGCCAAGGGGGGGGGGGAGGGGGAAGCTTCCCCCACCGAAATTCTCTGAAGCCCAAATTTTTTAGCTTGGTACCCCCTGTTGCAATGTGCCAATCTGTGCGTTTTTCTCAATTTCAAAGCAAATTCCTAATGATGAAAAGGACACTGAAGAGCCAAATTTTCGTCTGCCATGCATTGTTTTGTATTAAAAACCATGTAAAGCTCGTAACATTACTCTAAAAATTTTGCCTGCGGCGCTATTTTGAGCACAAAAATCGACCGTTTTGACCACATTGCTAACGTTTTGGTGAATGTAGTCAGGCAAACGAGCGCAA
>JASAMY010002989.1:10000-20490 GCA_030248085.1 Paralinhomoeus sp. GSCO2_6 | reverse complement strand
TATTTAACACATTCAGTTACGTATTGCTTAAAAGAAACATTTTATTATTTTTAATTGTCTTAGCAAGGACCTTTTGAGTCCATTAACAGCAACAAGTGTGCTTTTCAAAATTCATGAATTTTCTCTTTGTTTCTTCTTCATAAAAACTCTCTCAGGATCGTCACGACAATCCACAGACTGCTTGCCTTTGCAAATAATCATTACACTTTCCAGAAAGTGTCTGGTGGAGGTGACAAATGCTAAGGGACTCTCAGCTGTTCACAGCGTCACCGAAGATAGACTCTACACATTCGGCGACGACTTTTTATCTTTTATCGACGTTGAAAGCATTTTCATTCTTGAAAGTCAAACTCTACACCGAATTTGATATGCGGTGGGAAACAATAAAAATCATTGAGAAAATTGTTTTTGCATTCGACCCCAATGCAATACGCCGTCTGGTACTGTGGAAACCGTACCACCGCTACCGCTCAGAGTTCAACGAAATGGTCCTAGAAGAATGTTGGACATTGTTGCAAAATGCGCCTCAACTCGAGGCTTCAGCACATTCCTTGGATAAGAATCTATCTAGACAGGTCTAAAGACGAAGATATGCAAATCCCCTGCAAACTCAGTGAAACTGTGGAGAGAGAATCATCTTTACCTCTTAGCAAGGTAATTTTGCAGTAATGTGCTTCTAATCCATCTGCTAAGGATAACGAGAATGATTTAAGTATGTCATATTAAAAATCTAAAGCAAATCCAACCATGCACAACATGATAGAAACAAGACATGGTAAACACCGACTTCGAGTGCCTGTGCCCATCCATGCTCCCCACCATATGCCCCCCCCCCCCCCCCCCCCTTGTATTTGTTGTGTGTTTGTCTGTGCCTATATATATATATATATATATATATATATATATATATATATATATATATATATATATATATATATATATATATATATATATATATATATATATATATATATATATATATATATGTGTGTGTGTGTGTGTGTGTGTGTGTGTGTGTGTGTGTGTGTGTGTGTGTGTGTGTGTGTGTGTGTGTGTGTGTGTGTGTGTGTGTGTGTGTGTGTGTGTGTGTGTGTATATATATAAGGGGATATATATATATCCCCTTTTGGTTACAGGATGAAGAGAGGTTTGACATGGTATTGGTCATACAAGATGGAGGCATCACAATGGACTTCGCTGAGCAGGCTCAGTGTCCTCGAACAAAACCTTGATCATTGGCCAGAAATCAAAATAGCAAACCTGGAAGAACTGGCCATCGCGTGCGGACTCCTTGATTTCCACACTGGGCCAGAGAAGATAAACCCCAAGCTCCAGATCGATCCCCTCAAGAAGATCATGCCAACCATTCCCAAAATTCAAACACTGGTCATCAAAGTCATCAAGTTCAATTGGACCAATTATCCGATTAATGGTTCTTCACAAGCCGAGGTTTTCCCCCGTTGGGAGTCGGCCATGAAAACCCCCACTCTACACAAAATTCTTGTCGGCAGCATCATTGGGAAGAAGTTCACCAAAATCAAGTACAACAGTAAGGACGACTGGGCAGAAGGTGTCTCTGCAGACATCGATGATGGTTCCACATCAATCGCCAGTGCCGACGATTGGTACAAGTCAACCACGACAGAAGACTGGCAGATGAAACCACTACAATCCTTGTGATTCATCAAAAAAAAGATGAAAACAACAACAGAAAAACCCGCCGCGGAACTACCTAAAACATGAAGCCCAAGACCTGAGCTCATTGCTCTCATGTCCTTCAAATGTAGCGATCTTCTAAAAGCGAGCAAACTTCGTTTTCAACATTTGTGAATTGTGATCACCCCTTGTTTGTACTAACGAGTGTTTTGCATTTGAGCTTTGTGCACAGGGCCGATTTTTCGGTCCACTGCGTTTTTTGTGGGATTAGGACAAATAAGGTCGAGTCGCATCACACTGTTGTTGACCCGTCTCACACACAAAAAAATGTCGTGCGCGTGGGATCTTTTTCATTGCCAGCTTTTCCCCAAAAACTTGCTTTTGGTTTTATTTTTAGTATAAACCTTCTCAATGACCGCTTTCAGAAATCAAATCACTACTGCAGAAAGTGTTTAGAAACAGCCATGGGATAGGGGCGGTTGCAACTTTCCAAGTGTTTTTTTCTGAAATAACGATACAGTCAGCTGCGGACAGCACTGGGAGTCAAAGCTACGCATATCCTTGCGCATTATGGTCACATTGACATCATATGCAAAATCAATTGCTTCGTGCCTTAATGTACACTAGGGATGAGCACGGGCCTGCACATCTCGGCCCGGCCCGGCCCGCCGGATAGTCCGGCCCATCCCGGCCCGGCCCACACCCTCAAAATCCAGGCCCGGCCCGGCCCGGCCCGTCCAACTGCTCAATATCGCAGGCCCGGCCCGGCCCGGCCCGCAACACGAAATAAGTACAGTCACTACAGTGTACAATTTACTGAAATACCGTATGCCAATTGGCGTGATTTACTTAACGGAATGGCGCATCCACCTCTTAGAATCGCAGTTCACAACCATTTTACGGCCTTTGCACCCTTTGAGCGCGAAAGACGCGCGTCATAGAATACAAAGTTGCTAATACGGTGCAGAATAGTCGCAGATACTTACAATGCATTACATAGGTAGCTATCTACGTCGGCCAGCCAAGAACGCCCGGCCCGGCCCGGCCCGGCCCGCACCCTCAAAACGCAGGCCCGGCCCGGCCCGGCCCGCAAAACGGGCCTGGAATTCCGGCCCGGCCCGGCCCACGGGCCGGGCCGGGCCGGGCCGGGCCGGGCCCGCCCGGCCCATGCTCATCCCTAATGTACACACGGCGGCTGAAGCGCGCGTGCGCCTCTAGTGTTTTCACCCGATAAGGCCGACAACTTTAAAAGAAACACCTTCGTGTCACAGAGCGTACTTTTGGCGGCGCACTTCACACACTGTGGCCCCCCGCCCCCCCCCCCCCGGTAGTAGCTGTCCGCCGGTGTGTTCCCCCGGCCCCACTGCCGTTCCGCCGCTAGCCTCCCGCTTGTAGACATAAGGCTATTTTCGGAAAAATTTTCTTGCGTTGCTATCTCGGTGTGGTGAGGCCACCATACGCCGCAACCCCAACACAAAATGTATCTTTGATGCCCCGCATAAGCAATTCAAACTAAGATTATGCAAACCTAAGCCTAAACCTAATAAAAGGAAAAAGTGAAGGCTAAATGAACGCCACTTCCAATGGGTGAAGCCCAAATGCCTAAAATGATCACCAATAAAATAGTGAGCACCTAAAGTTTTGATCGTGGTGGTTGTGGTGGTCGTGTTGGTCATGGTGGTTGTGTTGGTCGTGTTCGTAGTGTGTTTTACTTTACGCCGCTGTCCTCGCAAATCTGTTTTGCACGCTCCGCTTCCCCCCCCCCCTTGTCTGCACGAGTATTTTTCCTTTGTCTCCCCCGAAGAGACTTCCACATGACATTTCTCGCTGGTGTTGCGCCTGGAAAGGGTTTTTTCGTTTTTCTTTCGTAAAGCGCCGTTTTTGCTCCCTTTCTTCATTTTTCTCCTACTTTGGGTCTGGTCGCGTTTCTGCTACTTCAAAATGGACGCCGACGACAAAGAAACTGGCCAAGAACAAAAAGACACTCACAGAGATGATGACGAGCAAGAGCAGGAACACCATAGGGATGATCAGCAAGAGGAAGAGCGTGAGGATGACGAGGAGCAAGAGGACGAGCAGCAGGAAGAAGGAGACGACGTGAGCGAGAGCGCGGCAGGACCGGACGACAGTCGCTCTCCACCGAAGGTGCAGACCAGCAGTTCCAACTCGTCTCCCCCAGACAGCGACGAAGGGGAAAGCGGCAGCACAACGGCCGACGAGTCGATGCGTTCACCACAAGCGTCCCTCCCGAATGGCAGAGGAGGTACGCTATATCCCTGTATGTATTCTTCTCAGTATATATATATATATATGTATGTATATATATATATATATATATATATATATATATATATATATATATGTATATCAGAACCTTGTTATACAAAGGTTCTGATTAACAAGAACTTTAATATTTAGTTATATTTCAAATTTTGCAGAAAAGTAATCTTGGAGCGGCGGTGCCGTAAAAAAATGTCACTTTTTTGCTCTTTTAAGTTACAAAAGGCCTACGCGCAAAAATGCTTAGCTTTTACGCTTTTTTCCTTACAAATACAGTTACAATAATTACATTTTGCTCTTCTCGCCATTATCTTTTATTAAAAACCAAATTATTTTTTTTGTGTTTCAAACCAACTTCATCATTATCATACACCGTTTCGCTTTTAGCGACCCATGAGAAGGTTCAAAAATGGATCAACTCCTTCAAAGATGCGGACGCGACTCAAATTCGGCTCCCGCGGCTCTTTAGCTATTCCAATCATATCGAACCCATGCTATTCCTTGAACACGGCATTGTGAATTACAGAACCAGTGGCGAGGAGGAGGACATCCAGGTGAAAGGCGTCAAAAACTTTGTACAGTATGCCTTTTTTTAATAGGATATGCAATATCTCAAAAAGATGATTTCGAGAAAAACCCATCGTATAGTTTTACCAAGGGAATGGAAAATGGGGAGACCCTTGGAGGGTGGGGAGCATGAAACCGACACGTTTATTTGCACATAAAAAATGTAGCATCTTTTTTCAATTTCAGTTTTAAACTATTGAAAAATCTTTCTTTTTGCATAAAATAGCATAACATCTCATAGCCAACCCAATTTCATATATCCTTGCGTATACAACTTCAAACATTTTATTAATTTTTAATTACAAAAAAGATGTTCATCTTTGAGCGATTCACGCAAAACAGGTCGAGATCCACAGCTAAAACCACCAATCCTACAGCTTGATGTAGATTTTGGGAATGTATTATGCGTGAAAAAACCTGTTCTGAGGATTTTACTCTGCAAAATTGACCCAAACACCATCTCTGAAAAAATCGAACTTAAAAAAATTAAATCATAACAAAAATGGTCTTTTAGCTACTCGGCTGTAATCTACAACTAGTCTGCTGTAATCTGTGGTTTGACTGATTACTACAAGCGTTTAAATTTCATCAAAATCGCATCACCCATCACTGACATACACTTGAACAAAGAGGTTAAGTCGAGGCTGGGACACCCTGTACTGTTTCGAACCACCCACCCCCCCCCCTTTTACCCTACTGAAATCGACATTTTTTTTGCCACAGATCCCCAAAGAGTTTTACAAGGCCGCGTGGCAAGCTGCAAAAAGGCACTGCCGCGAACAAATCAACAAAGGAAGAGGGGGCCGAGGTGTCAAGCGGAACAAGGGGAAACGCCGGACCTTTATTTATTTTCAAGAGTTGAAGTTGCTCCTCTACTCTGTTGATTCCGATACAGACTTCATTTCGATTGTCTACCATGATGGTATGTACTTAATTATATATACAATATATATATATATATATATATATATATATATATATATATATATATATATATATATATATATATATATATATATATATATATATATATATATATATATATATATATATTTCACTAATGCACCAGCCACAGTGCAACAGCACAATGCAGTGCAACGGAGACACAAGAGTGTCACCTTGGAAGGAGCCCGCCAACTCACGTCGGACTACATCATATGATCGCTTACAAAATCTGCATCACAATTTTCAATATAAATGTGGCCAATTTTATTGTGTACTGCCCTGACTGCCTGCCTGTCTGCCTGCCTGCCCGCCCGCCGTGACTGCCTGTCTGCACGTGTACACTATGTGTTCACCTGGCAGTGCGGGCGGGGTGTACGCTGCCTTCATAGACATACGTTGGACATACATACATACGTACATACACACACACACACACAGACACACACACACAGACACACACACACACACAGACACACAGACACACAGACACACAGACACACACAGACACACACAGACACACACACACACACACACACACACACACACACACACACACACACACACACACACACACACACACAGACACACACACACACACACAGACACACAGACACACAGACACACATACACACAGCCGCTTTTAGCCGCCGCTCCCCACAGAAAGCACACAGCACGTGGCGTGATCCCCCCATTCAACGAACGGATTCAACAGCAACCCCTACTCATCCGCGTCTTGATGAAAGGGTTGTGGGCCTACGGCAAAGTCGAAAAATGGCGATACAAATACAACGATGGCGCATCAGACACGGCTGTCGACAAGGAGTGGGAAGACTGCTTCAAAGACCTTTGCGCCAAACATTCTCAACGAAATTCGTAAGAGCCTCCTTTTTCATTCTTCTTAAACGAAACTTTCTCCTTGACGAAAATCATCGTGTCTACCATATTTCGCTATTTTTGTTGTGGCCCATAATTTTTTTTGGCGCAAAAACAAGCAAAGTTTAAGTGCACCAGTTGTATCCACGATTTTTTCCCACACTTTCTACGTCATTTGAAAAACAGCATTTAAGCCTGAGCGCATCACATGTAGTTTGCAATGGGTTCTTTTTTTGTTTTTGATAATGGTTTTCTAGCCGCCTGCCCTTTTCTTTTCATTTTTACCATATGACAAAACAATGAGCAAAGCTCTCTTATTTCGATTTTTGAAAGCCAAAAACACCATGAATTCGTTTGCATACAGGATCAACAAACAACACGTTGAGAGTCTTCTCAAGGGGCGGAAGAAGAGCAGGAGAACGCTGCCGCAACAGAGCCTCTACGATCGTTTTTCTCTGCCAGCCGCCCTCCCTGACAGAGAAACGTCCGTGTGCTGGCGAGATGCGGAGTACAATACTGGTTACATTTTTTGTTATTTTAATTGCTCTTCAACAAATATTTGAAACGCCTTTTCCGATACATTTTTCAGCCTACAGTAACAACCAGGACAGCGAGACTGGTCAAGACCTGCAACGACTACTAAAGTCCAATGTGAGGCCCCCGACAAACCCCCACGCGTACCCAACAGTGGCAGCAGAGCACCAAGAGAAGCAACCGCATAAGAGAAAGAGAGCCAAGGCCTCCTCTGGCAGTATGTTTTCTGTCAAAAATGTGTGTGCCTGTCTCTTTGCCAGATGTGTGTATGTATCTGTGCATGTGTATGTGTGTGTGTGTGTATGTATGTATGTATGTCTGTGTGCGTGGATATCTGTTATATATATATATATATATATATATATATATATATATATATATATATATATATATATATATATATATATATATATATATATATATATATATATCTGTTTTTTCGTTTCACTGCTTTGCATACGTTGGCAACTATCCGAATTATTGTAGATGACCAACCGGATGCTGACGGAAGCAGCGACGATAGTCCGAGCAAAAAGAGGAGGCACACCGATAGAATCAGAGGATGGCTAAAAATGGCAGCGGACCTCGAAGCCTCCAGTAGCGGCGCCACCCAGACGAGCAAGACGACTGCAGAAAAAAGGAGAAAAGTCTTACAGAACAAGGCAGACGACAGAAGCGACTCCGCCGAGGTAACGTCGTATGACCCATGACAGTGGGTGGCCACTACGCCACCTGCCTGTGCGATGATCGTATGACACCCATTCGTTCACAAAGCCCTGCTGCCTCTAAATGGTCATGCACGATGTTGCACTATATGCGGAATCGGTTGCCGACCTCCAAAAGATCTTAGTTTCGGTCCTAATAGGCAAGTTTATGCATAAGTACCTACTTTTTGTATCACCTAAACACCATTTTAAACCCCTTTTTGGCCACTCGAAAACGACATTTAACCCAAAAAACAGAAAAAATTGTTTTGATTTAAAAAACACAACATAAAAATATTAAAAGAAAAACTGCAAGAAAAATATTTAGTAAACTTAAAGAAAAAAACTTTTTTTAAACATGCAACCCTGGCAGCACCATTCATCTGCCATATGTCACACATACCATTACCCAATACAACCCAACCAAACACAGCCCCTTCTCACGACAAGGAAGGTAAGAAGCCTGCCCAGCAATGCGTTTCCACGTATTGTCCCTCCGCGCTGCTCCTCCCACCTTCCAGGTGCCTATATACTCCGGCGGTGTTCGGAGGAAGGGGGGGGGGGATTGGAGGGCTTGGTTGGTCATCCTCCCAAAGTAGAACCCCCCTCAATCACATGGTGTAAAAAAAACCCATTTCAACCCATAATCGGTTTTACGTGTAGCAGAGCACCAGAGGCGCGAGTGGCAACCTCTGGTCGACAGAAGAGAACGATGAGGACAGAGACGAAGCAGACTTCTCCAGAGGCAATGCAGAATCATCGTTCCTTGTATGCTCATTTTTTTTTGTAACAACATTCTCACACATTATACTTTAGCTAAGAAATAAAGCTTTTAGCCAATGAATCAAAAATGTGGAAAAATTAACCTTTTCCTAAAAAATCCTTTTCATTCTAACATCCCGGACGGAACCCCGAACCAAGCTTTGTCTTGGTCCTAATGGCCAAGTTTTATGCGTAAAATAGCTACTATTTGTACCATCTAAACACCATTTTAAACGCCCTTTTTGCCACTCAAAAAGCGAAATTTCACCCAAAAAACAGAAAATTTTCTTTTAATTAAAAAATCCAACCTTTTTAAGAAATTGTGCGACCCTGCATATATACTATTTTTTTTTCACCGTTTCCCCCTCCACCTCACAATTTCGTGAATCTTTTGTCGTTTGATTATTCTTTTTATATATACTATATAAAAAAAGAGCTGATACATTTGTTCAGTCGGACGACGAGCGCGAGAGTGCGATCGGACCCCACAAGTCGTCGGCAGGCGCGACCCGAACTCCCGACACTGCCACGCGACCCACTGGTGCATCGCCACTGCCGACCCAACTCCCTCAGACCAGTCCAAGAGCCGGCGATTTGTCGATCGAGCTCATTGAGGACATCGAGGCGACCCCCCAACAAAGCGACTCTGCTGCAAAGACGGATCAACCTCCCGCCACCACTGCAGGACCTGGCGAGTCGTCGACAGAGTCTACTCGAGCCAGTGACTCGCCCACAAAGGGTACTGAACACAATGGCGTCAGTACGGAATCGAACAACTCCGCTCCAGAGGCGACTCAAGCGGCTGCCACCACCGGAGGACCTGGACAGTTCTCCAGAGACCCAACCCAAGTGGCCAAGTCACCCCGAGAGACGACTGAACACGCCACTGACTGCGCGCCAGACTGCTGCCCGCGCGGAGACTCCAGAGCCAACGACCCCCCACCCGGCGACTCAGTTGTCACTCACCCCCCAGCCGCCGAAACGCCAGCTAACGACTCCCTGGCTGGCCGCCCTCTGCCTGCTCACTCGCCCGCCTGTGACTCGGCCGTTGCCAACTTGGCTGTCGCCGACTCGGCTCCACAGCTACTCGAAGGCGCCGTCGACGCGCTGGCACAGAGGGAGCAGGGCGCTGCCGACTTCGTTGCGGAGGCGGGGGAAGGGGCCGCGGCTGGCGCCTCCCGAGGCCCAGGCAAGTGTGGGTCGTCGACACAGGCGACAGGAGTCACTGTTTCGCCTGAAAAAACGAGGGAAACTGCCGACGCCACTGTGCCATTCGATGCCGGCTGCACAGACGTGGCTGAAGCGGCTGACGAGAGCCTCTGAACCTATCACAGCCATAGCAAATCACAGCCATAGCGTCACACTACACCCTGACCCCATGCTCTACGAATTTTCCCAACTCCAACGTATGCCCCTGACAACTCGCAAATTCAGCGTGCCCCAGAAAAGTCGCCCCCCCCCCACACAATCTTCGATTTTGTTTCGGTTCGTCATTTTTTTCTGCCGTTGACGATGCGCAATTTTTTTTTGATTGCACCAGATGTGACGTGTTGCCGAGGTTTTTGAAAAAAAAACAGCTCTATAGGAGGTCATACTCTCGTAAAACATAGACAGACATCCGCGCATAGACACATATGGGCACACACAGCTCGTCAGGCACGATGTAGCATCGCACCCGGTTTTTTTTTAGGGGCCGCTTATTACTTTTGGAGATCATTTTTTGGTTCACCGCACGCTTGTAGCCACACTGCTCATGGACACCCTCGCCGATCCCATCCGATATGCATACATAATACATACTTATATATATATATATATATATATATATATATACGTATCTACTTACAAATGCGCCTTACGTATGTGTGTGTGTGTGTGTGGGTGTGTGTGTATGTGGGCAAGAGGTAAACTCGCGAACCGCTTGACGTATGTGGACGCGCGATGGCTCGATCGAATGCTCGCGACCCGGAGATGGTCATGGGCAAGGTCGATTTTTGATATGCAAATTTATACCGTAGTTATGGCGCATTTTCAAAGTTTGCAGCACAGATTAACACTACCAAACGAATTGCACATGGATGAATTGCATATCAAAAGACTCGCCTCAACGTCACGAGTCATTTGCACATGCTCCCGCATAATTATGCAAATGAAAATTATGCAAATTAT
>JASAMY010002989.1:0-5000 GCA_030248085.1 Paralinhomoeus sp. GSCO2_6 | reverse complement strand
GCACACACAAAGTAGGCTGGAGAGGGAGCGCGGCGTTGAGACAAGCAAGCAGAAAACAGCGACGAAGGATGGCGCACGTCTCGCCTGAGGGGCGCCGAGTGGATGCACGGCGTCGGCGCGCGGGCGTCGCAGCGGCACTGCAGCAGCGCCGCAAAAACGCCGCACGGAGGTCGTTATGAGACGTCGGCACAGCACAAAGGCGATCTAGCGGCTGTTTCTCACGCACACGTGCAGCGGGGGGGGGGGGGCGATTAGGTACGCAACGATCGGTGGTCTTGACAGAAGTGCGCAGGTTTTTTCACTTTATGGGGACATATGTGTCGGCATCTGTATCTCCAGACTTGGAGGATGAAATAGGCAAGCAAAATCAGAGTGCGCCTATGCTTGCAGCAAAGCAGAGCGAAGCAAGCCGGAAAGGCGGGGGAACAGGAAGCGTACATGCAAGATGCAAATTACGATACTCGGCGGTTGATCTTGGCCCACATTTCCTTTACCTTTCGGACGAAGAGGATGATGACTGCCTAAATGTGCACGAATACTGCACGCACGACAAGACTGCTAGACGGAGGACGCGTAAAATTCAAACCTTGTCAAAAATCTGTGCGTCGAATTGAGCATGCGAATGATGCGTCGCAATGGCTCAAGCCAGCAGCCGTGATGAATGATGTCGGCCTTGCTAAGCACCGTTTTCTACTTCTTCGAAATGATGCATTGAAAATGCTCACAGGACCTCACGGTCAAGGTATCATTGCGAAAGAGGGTCCTAGGTCGGCGTGGCGCCACCTCTGTTGACCAGCCGTGGGTCTCTGGCGTAGTCCGCAAGGCGTCCGGTTCCTTTCGATTCGTTTCGATTCGATGGGTTTGATGGGAAGGGGGTTCGATTAGAATGAATATGGTAGCTATGTAAATAATAATATGTACTCCTACCTAACATTAGGATACTGGGAGTATTTATTTTCAGTTCCTTCCTTCGATTCCTTGCTGGGCAAGGACCACGGCTACTCCCTTGGCAAGGGGTTTTAACCTGATGGATTGAAAATGCTCACGGTACCTCACGGTCACGGTACCGCCGCGGAAGAGGGTCCTGGGTCGGCGTGGCGCCGACCAAGGTTGACTAGCGATCCACATGTATATACATATACATATACATATACATTGGCAGGTCATGGTCGGAGAAATTCTCATGGTACCCCCCCCCCCCCCCAGGCAGTTACCGCAGTACACAGCCACAGGCGGGCGGCATTTCCGCAGTGGCCAGTGGGAAAATAATGCATTGAAAATGCTCACGGTACCTCACTATCACGGTACTGCCGCGGGAGAGGGGGTCCTGCGTCGGCGGGGCACCAACCGAGGTCGACTAGCCATCCACATGTATATGTATATACATTGGCGGGTCATGGTCCATGACATTCTCATGGTACCACCCCTACCCCCCCCCCCCCAGGCGGTTACCGCAGTACGCAGGCTCAGGCGGGATTTTCCGCAGGGGCCAGTTGGAAAATGATGCATTGATAGATTCTCACGGTACCTCATGGTCACGGTACTGCCGCGGAAGAGGGTCCTCAGCCGGCACGGCGCGGACTAGGTCGACTAGCGTTCCACATGTATATACATATACATATATATGTATGTGCACATATATATGTGCATATATATATATATACATAGACATATATATTGGGCATGTCATGGCCTGTGAATTTGTCGCGGTACCGCCTGCGACTCTCACGGTGCCGCCTGCCACTCTCACTGTACCGCCCACCTGGAGTGGCATTTCCACAGCGCCAGTGGAGAAATGCATTGAAAATGCTCACGGTACCTCAGGGTCACGGTACCCCCCGCGGAAGAGGGTCCTCAGTTGGCGTGGTGCCGACTCGGTCGACTAGTGTTCCATATGTATATAGATATACATATATATATATATACATATATATGCATATACATATATATTGGGCCAGTTGTGGTCTGCGATTTTCTCACGGTACCTCCTGAGACTCTCACGGTACCGCCTGCGGTTGTCAAGGTACCACCCGCCCCGAGCGGCGTTTCCACAGCTCCAGTGGAGATGCATTGAAAATGCTCACGGTACCTCAGGGTCACGGTACCCCCCCGCGGAAGAGGGTCCTCAGTCGGCGTGGTGCCGACTCGGTCGACTAGTGTTCCATATGTATATAGATATACATATATATATATACATATATATGCATATACATATATATTGGGCCTGTCATGGTCTGTGAATTTGTCACGGTACCTCCTGCGACTCTCACGGTACCGCCTGCGGTTGTCACGGTACCACCCGCCCGGAGCGGCGTTTCCACAGCGCCAGTGGGGGAAATGCATTGAAAATGCTCACGGTACCTCACGCTCACGGTACCCCTGCGGAAGAGGGTCCTGGGTCAGTCCGGTCCGGCGCCGCCCCTGTTGACTAGCATCCCATGGACAATATGTGGGTGAAAGCCCCAACCGCTTTTTTGAATGTATGTATATATATGTATATATACATATATACATATACATATATATACATATACATATATATATACATATATATATATATATATATTGGGCCCGTCGTGGTCTGTGAATTTGTTACGGTACCTCCTGCGACTCTCACGGTACCGCCTGCGGTTGTCACGGTACCACCTGCCCGGAGCGGCGTTTCCACAGCGCCAGTGGGGGAAATGCATTGAAAATGCTCACGGTACCTCAGGGTCACGGTACCCCCCGCGGAAGAGGGTCCTCAGTCGGCGTGGTACCGACTCGGTCGACTAGTGTTCCATATGTATATAGATATACATATACATATATATATATATACATACATATATATGCATATACATATATATTGGGCCAGTTGTGGTCTGCGATTTTCTCACGGTACCTCCTGCGACTCTCACGGTACCGCCTGCGGTTGTCACGGTACCACCCATCTGGAGCGGCTTTTCCACAGCGCCAGTGGGGAAATGCATTGAAAATGCTCACGGTACCTCAGGGTCATGGTACCCCCGCGGAAGAGGGTCCTCAGTCGGCGTGGTGCCGACTCGGTCGACTAGTGTTCCATATGTATATAGATATACATATACATATATATATATACATATATATGCATATAGATATATATTGGGCCAGTTGTGGTCTGCGATTTTCTCACGGTACCTCCTGCGACTCTCACGGTACCGCCTGCGGTTGTCACGGTACCACCCATCTGGAGCGGCGTTTCCACAGCGCCAGTGGGGAAATGCATTGAAAATGCTCACGGTACCTCACGGTCACGGTACCCCCGCGTAAAGAGGGTCCTGGGTCGGTCCGGTCCCGGCGCCGCCCCTCCTCACTAGCATCCCATGGACAATATGTATGTATATATATGTATATATATATATACATATATACATATACATATATATACATATACATGCACATACATATATATATTGGGCCCGTCGTGGTCTGTGAATTTGTCACGGTACCCGCTGCGAGTCTCACGGTACCGCCTGCGGTTGTCACGGTACCACCCGCCCGGAGCGGCGTTTCCACAGGGCCAGTGGGGGAAATGCATTGAAAATGCTCACGGTACCTCAGGGTCACGGTACCCCCCCTGAAGAGGGTCCTGGGTCGGTCCGGTCCGGCGCCACCCCTGTTGACTAGCATCCCATGGACAATATGTATGTATATATATGTATATATACATATATACATATACATATATATACATATACATATATATATATATATATATTGGGCCCGTCGTGGTCTGTGAATTTGTCACGGTACCTCCTGCGACTCTCACGGTACCGCCTGCGGTTGTCACGGTACCACCTGCCCGGAGCGGCGTTTCCACAGCGCCAGTGGGGGAAATGCATTGAAAATGCTCACGGTACCTCAGGGTCACGGTACCCCCCGCGGAAGAGGGTCCTCAGTCGGCGTGGTGCCGACTCGGTCGACTAGTGTTCCATATGTATCAGGGTGTACGCGTCAGCGTACAACCCTAATATGTGACGACTTGCGCGCGCGAGAATTCGGATTTTTGATCGCCTATAACTTTTGATTGGCTGAACCGATTTTGGCGCGTTATGGGTCAAAAGAAGCGCACTCATCGGGGGACCGTACGTGCCACAGCGCGTTGCAGTATTGCTGCGCGTTAAAGGGGTACGCCCGAAAATGTTTCCGAAAAGTGTCTTTTTTTTTGTGTTCTCCTCCCCAGTTTTTGGAGCGCCACTCGCTAGTGCCGTGGGCAATTGGAATGAAACTTGGCATGTGTAAGCGACCCATGATGGCAATTTTGCGTACCAAAGGAATCGTCTCTGCGTCCTACCAAACTCGAGATATCGCCATTTTATGCGTTTTTTCGGACATAGTCGTTTTTTTGGGGTGGTTTCTACCAAGAGAAAATCTCAAAAAAGTGCCCAATTAACCCCCAATTTTTTTTGATTCTCTTGAACAATTGCTTTTGGAAAGTTTATGCCAAGTCACTGAACCGTAAAACTTCACCCCCGATAATGAGTTATTAGCAATTAAACTTATCGGCCAAAAAGTTTGTCCTTAATAGGCGCGCTAACGGCTTATCACAGAGCTTTGCTATAAAGGAAAAAGTTGTTCGGCATGACCTGGAATAGACCCCTTTTGAAGATTAATGTTAAATTGAGCGAACTAAAATGCCTCTCCCCATCATACCGAAAACGAAAAATGGCGATATTTTGGTGTGCGGTTATGTCGGAGGGCATTAACGTCAATAATAAAGTTGGTTGCCCTTCGATGGCGAACATTTCATTCCCTTGAAGTCAACATGATCCGACGCACCAAAATATTTTCACATCCGGAATAATCGATAAATATCGATATGTGTAGGTCGGATCACTTTGGCTAAAACACGGAAGTTGACCGCCTACACGTGTAGATTATTTCGATTTATTATAATGGTGATGCTCCGACACCCAACCAATATGGCACTGCAGATGTGTACGAGACAATGCAAACTGAACGAAGTAAAGACCACACAT
>JASAMY010002173.1:0-20507 GCA_030248085.1 Paralinhomoeus sp. GSCO2_6 | reverse complement strand
CTATGTTCTTCGTTCAGTTACGTATTGCTCTGGAAAGAAACCACGAAAGGTTACACCACGCAAGCACCTGACGAGCTGCTTCTATTGACTACATCCTTTCTCTGCTTGGCAGTGACGGTTGGGTGAGGTCGCTTATTGATGTTGTTAGCTTTACAGTAATGCAGCAAAGTAGCGCGCGACACAGACACTCCATAGTGCACACGTAGCGCCGTGACCGCTTCGTCGGCCGTTCGTCTTTCGTCGGCGACAAGACGCGCACATCGGCGTCAAGTGCGGCCAAAGAACAAGTGCGTCAGCCGGCCGCCCTGCCATTCTGGGACGGGACGTGCTGAGGGAGCTGAGCCAACACACGTACATATGCGGTGGCATCAACCAGCATCAACAGACGACACAGACACCGCAGGCGACGTATGCTCTCTTTACTCCTTCTGACGGACGTGTGACTGCGCAAAGGAGCCGAAACAAAGGCAACGAAAAGCGAAAAGAAAATCGTAGCAACGCAAAAATCGTAGCAAAGGAAGCGTAGCAAAGCGACGCGAAAAACCGACGGCAACGACGCAAAACACCGCAAAGCAGAAAGGGAGGGGGTGTGGATGACAAAAAAGCGAAGCAAGGCAGCAAGCAAGCAAGCAAGCGTAGCGAACCTAACAAAAAAAAAGCCGAGAATAACCAACAAACACCGACGACGATGACGTCAGACCACGAACAGCAGTGAGGGGGTTGTGGCGTGTTGAGGCAGGCAGGGAGGGCGCACGAAGCAGAGCAGGGAGTGGAGCAGGAAGTGGAGCACGGACTGGACTGGCACGCTCTTGCAGAAGTGCATGCGTGTTGCTGCATGCGAACCGACGAATTCAGTCGACCAACGACCAATTCAATCGCTGTCCCCTCCCATCGCCGCAGCCAGCCTCTGGGAGCTCCTTCTCGTGGCCACCGACTCGTGGCGCCGCAGTTCCTGCAGTTGTGCAGAAGTTGCGCTTCACCCCCCCCCCCCACCACGTCGTCGTACCTGTAACTGATCCTCGAGTCTCAGCTCAGCTGCGTGCTGAGCTGCACCACCTTCGACACGCCTTCGTCGACGAGCTCAGCGCGGCACTTCGCGCAGGTCGGCACGATGGCGTTCTAGTGTCTAGGGTAAGGATCAGCTCAAACGTGCACGTAGAAACGAAACGAGCCGTCACGCGTATACATAACTGGGGGGAGGGGTTGCGGGGGGGGGGGGGGGGCTGCCACCCCCCCCCCACTTAAAAAACCCGGTTATGGTCACGCAGTACCTCTGGCCACGGCGCTGTCCAAACACTCTTGACAGCCAATCACGGTGTCGCAAGCGAGGCACTTCATGGGCACCGTGACCACCTGTGCAGCAAACGGACGGTTCGTTACCGTCATCCATCCGCCAGGCAAGTGTAAGGCTACACACGTGCCGGCAGTAGCAGCACTTCCAGGTTTCGAGCATCATCTTCAGAGCCTTGCGACGACTGTAGTCCACCTGCACGGCCTCGAAGGCCCTCTTCCTGGACGCCTTCCGGAGCTTTTCCACCTCTTTCTTGCCATACGTGTTGTACTCGACGAGCAACTAAACATTCGGTCCAGATGGCCAGTTTAACGCAACATACAAAGTACACATTCGCTCACGTCGTACTCCTGGGCCTTGAGCGCGTACACCAACAGATGATTCTTATTGTAGTTGCGCTGCTTCTCATTGAGCGCGTCGAGCGCGGTCGTCTCGTCGAATTCCTCGTCGGGGTCGATTTCGTCGTCCTTGAGCTTGTCCCTGGCGCGCCGACAAGGACCCAGCAGATCGCTCGGCCGCACGGCGCCGACTTTCTTGTTGAACTCGCGTTCGTGCTGCGGCCAAAATCCTGAACACAGTGCCCGGTACGTTACGACACGTCTTAGGATGCGGGGGGAGGGGGACAGTTACGTGGCCGAGAAAGTGGGGGGGTGGTGCCGCAGTGTAGGTAGCAGCGGCAGTGGAAGAGCTGGGGGGGGGGTAGACAGCAGCCAATGTACGTGCACATCACGAACCGATCTTGACGCTCAGTTTGAAAGACGTTTTCGACCGGCTCGACGAACTCGATCTTCATGTCGTCGCTCAGTCTCGCGCGGAAGACCCAAAAGGAGAAGACGTACGTCACGCAACCACACTACACTGCGAGTCGACTTCACCTTGAGGGAGCCCACAGGCAGCGCGTTGTTCTTCAACGCCACCTGGCAGTTCTGCGCGGCCAGCCTGCGCCGTCCGATCAGCTGGCCAAACTCGGAGGTGTCGCTGCTGAATGTGCACCAAAAATAGCGTCTAAATAGGTTACTTTTCATTAAGAAAATGAGTCAAAACGAACCCCGCACATACACACTGATGCACAGACAGACACGCTTGGAAGCGCACCCCGCACCGCACGTACACACTGACGCACAGACACACACGCTTGGATGTGTACACCGCACATACACACTGACGCACAGGCAGACAGGATTGTCGGCTTGTCCACGCGCAATGTTACATACAAAATTCAATTTCAAGACCTTCTCGGCCCAGTGATGTCGGTAACGCGGACACCGCGGACGGTGTCGACTTGGCCCTCGAGTCGCACTCTGGTCACGCCCGACGGCAGGTTCGCCACGAAGGAGCCGTTGACGGCGGTGACCAGCTCCTCTTCTGTCTCCACCTCTGGGTTATCGTCCTCGCGTAGAGCCATCAGAAACACCGTTTGAGGGACGAGCTAAATAGAGCGGTATAGAGCGGCATAATAGCGGCTAAATAGTAATTAATAAATAGTAAATAAATAGTAAAATAAACCAGTAATTAATAATAGTAATTAATAAATAGTAAAATAAACCATTAGATGAATGAATCCATGGGATAGAGACTTACACCGAAAACCCGCGCAAGAACGTTGACCGCGAGCTGCTTCTCGCTGACCATCATCCGTTTCTTGGTGGCGACGTCGCTCTTGGAGGCATACTCCACGCAGATTTTCTTTTCGGTGGGGGCGGACATTGCCGGACTGGGTTCAGTATATTAATTATTGAAAATTAATCCAATTTTGTTACGTACGCACCAACTTTAACGCGGCCGACCAACAAAAACAAGAAAACAACAACAAACGAATGAGTTACACAATGAAACGTACGAAATGTACCGGCCAGAAAGTTCGAGAAGTAATCCACAAGGAAATGGTTATCGCATAATCCACTTTCACAACTGCACCATCTCAGTATATGCAGTTGTGCGGTTGCAGTTGTGCGGTGGCGTTATGTAGTTGCGTGCATTGTGTATAAACAGTGGTAGGGCAAACAGTTACAGTTTAACGGTGGCACTGACAGCAATCCAGCAGAAGCAAATGTCTGTACTATCCAGGGGCCTTTTGTTCAAAATTCGGGAGTGTCGCGTAGGTGCGATCGCGTGCATTTGCGGCGGGATATCTGTTTTGGCGCTGTCCCGTACATGCACAGCGACGCGGCGGGACTGCAGTAATTAATTTACACACCTTACGTACGCTACTACCTTCATGTACACATACACGTGCGCCACTTTGCGATGCGATTTGAACAAATTTGATCTCGCGTAAAACGTACAACGACGCGACGAAAAAATTTTTTTTTTCCGCGTCGTTTACTACACTAAACCGTTTTGATCGCTTTTTTCGTGTCTACGCGACTACGTTTTGTTTATTTCCTCGCGTATCTAAGGACCTTTGTATCAAAATGTCTGTCCTCCGCGTCGGCACGTCCGCGTGCCGACGCGAGCGACGAAGTTGCCTTCGGCGCGTCGCGTGCGCCTACGCGAGCGATGGAGTTGCCTTCGGCGCGTCGCGTACGCCGACGCGAGCGATAAAGTAGCCTTCGGCGCGTCGCGTACCGATTTCGCGAGGAAATAAACAAAACGTAGTCGCGTAGACACGAAAAAAGCGATCAAAACGGTTTAGTGTAGTAAACGACGCGGAAAAAAAAAATTTTTTACGCTTTTTGTTTTACGCGAGATCAAATTTGTTCAAATCGCATCGCAAAGTGGCGCACGTGTATGTGTACATGAAGGTAGTAGCGTACGTAAGGTGTGTAAATTAATTACTGCAGTCCCGCCGCGTCGCTGTGCATGTACGGGACAGGCGCCAAAAGTGATATCCCCGCCGCAAATGCACGCGATAGCAACGCGACACTCCCGAATTTTGAACAGAAAGGCCCCTGGTACTACAGACATTTGCCTTCTCCTGGATCGCTGTCAGTGCCACCGTTAAACTGTAACTGTTTGCCCTACCACTGTTTATACACAACGCACGCAACTACATAACGCCACCGCACAACTGCAACCGCACAACTGCATATACTGAGACGGTGCAGTTGTAAAAGTGGATTATGCGATAACCATTTCCTTTGTGGATTACTTCTCGAATTCTCTGTCGCCGGTACATTTCGTAAGCTTCATTGCCTAACTCATTCGTTTGTTGTTGTTTTCTTGTTTTTGTTGGTCGGCCGCGTTAAACTCGGTGCGTACGTAACAAAATTGGATTAATTTTCAATAATTAATACCTACTGAACCCAGTCCGGCGAGATGTCCGCCCCCACCGAAAAGAAAATCTGCGTGGAGTATGCCTCCAAGAGCGACGTCGCCACCAAGAAACGGATGATGGTCAGCGAGAAGCAGCTGCGGGTCGACGTTCTTGCGCGGGTTTTTGGTGTAAGCTCTATTTATTATTTATTTATTTACTGGTTTATTTTACTATTTATTAATTACTATTATTAATTACTGGTTTACTTTTACTATTTACTTTACTATTATTTATTAATTACTATTTAGCCGCTATTATGCCGCTACTATACCGTCTCTATTTAGCTCGTTCCTCAAATGGTGTTTCTGATGGCTCTACGCAAGAGGACGAGTGTAACCGAGAGGTGGAGACAGAAGAGGGAGCTCGTCACCGCCGTCAACGGCTCCTTCGTGGCGAAGCTGCCGTCGGGCGTGACCAGAGTGCGACTCGAGGGCCAAGTTGGGACCTACCGTCCGTGTGCGCGCCACCTACATCCACTGGGCCGAGAAAAGGTCTTGAAATTGGGAATTTTTTGTATGTAAGACCGTTGCGCGCGGACAAGCCGGAGCAATCCTGTCTGCCTGTGCGTCAGTGTGTTGTATGTGCGGTGTACACATCCAAGCGTGTAATTCTGTGTGTGCGCGTCATTGTGTGTACGCCGTGCGGGGTGCGGGGTGCGCTTTCAAGCGTGTCTGTCTGTGCATCCGTGTGTATGTGCGGGGTTGGTTTGACTCATTTTCTTAATGAAAAGTAACCTATTTAGACGCTATTTTTGGTGCACATTCAGCAGCGACACCTCCGAGTTTGGCCAGCTGATCGGACGGCGCAGGCTGGCCGCGCAGAACTGCCAGGTGGCGTTGAAGAACAACGCGCTGCCTGTGGGCTCCCTCAAGGTGAAGTCGACTCGCAGTGTAGTGTGGTTGCGTGACGTACGTCTTCTCCTTTTGGGTCTTCCGCGCGAGACTGAGCGACGACATGAAGATCGAAAAGCTCGACGTCGAGCCGGTCAAAACGTCTTTCAAACTGAGCGTCAAGATCGGTTCGTGATGTGCACGTACAATTGGCTGCTGTCTACCCCCCCCCCCCCTAGTTTTCCACTGCGGCTGCTACTGCCGTACACTGCGGCACCGCCCCCCCACTCTTCTCGGCCACGTAACTGTCCCCCTCCCCCCGCATCCTAAGACGTGTCGTAACGTACCGGGCACTGTGTTCAGGATTTTGGCCGCAGCACGAACGCGAGTTCAACAAGAAAGTCGGCGCCGTGCGGCCGAGCGATCTGTGGGTCCTTGTCGGCGCGCGAGGCGACAAGCTCAAGGACGACGAAATCGACCCCGACGAGGAATTCGACGAGACGACCGCGCTCGACGCGCTCAATGAGAAGCAGCGCAACTACAATAAGAATCATCTGTCGTATTACGCGCTCAAGGCCCAGGAGTACGACGTGAGCGAATGTGTACTTTGTATGTTGCGTTAAACTGGCCATCTGGACCGAATGTTTAGTTGCTCGTCGAGTACAACACGTATGGCAGAAAGAGGTGGAAAAGCTCCGGAAGGCGTCCAGGAAGAGGGCCTTCGAGGCCGTCGGGCAGGTGGAAATCAGTCGTCGCAAGGCTCTGAAGATGATGCTCGAAACCTGGAAGTGCTGCTACTGCCGGCACGTGTGTAGCCTTACACTTGCCTGGCGGATGGATGACGGTAACGAACCGTCCGTTTGCTGCACAGGTGGTCACGGTGCCCATGAAGTGCCTCGCTTGCGACACCGTGATTGGCTGTCAAGAGTGTTTGGACAGCGCCGTGGCCAGAGGTACTGCGTGACCATAACCGGGTTTTTTAAGTGGTGGGGGGAGGGGTCGCAGCCCCCCCCCCCCCCCCCCCGCACCCCCCGCAACCCCTCCCCAGGTACATGTATACGCGTGACGGCTCGTTTGTTTGACGTGCACGTTTGAGCTGATCCTTACCCTAGACACTGAGAACGCCATCGTGCCGACCTGCGCGAAGTGCCGCGCTGAGCTCGTCGACGAAGGCGTGTCGAAGGTGGTGCAGCTCAGCACGCAGCTGAGCTGAGACTCGAGGATCAGTTACAGGTACGACGACGTGGTGGGGGGGGGGGGGGTGAAGCGCAACTTCTGCACAACTGCAGGAACTGCGGCGCCACGAGTCGGTGGCCACGAGAAGGAGCTCCCAGAGGCTGGCTGCGGCGATGGGAGGGGACAGCGATTGAATTGGTCGTTGGTCGACTGAATTGGTTCGCACGCAGCAGCATGCATGACTTCTGCAAGAGCTAGTCCAGTCCGTGCTCCACTTCCTGCTCCACTCCCTGCTCTGCTTCGTGCGCCCTCCCTGCCTGCCACACGCGCCACAACCCCCTCACTGCTGTTCGTGGTCTGACGTCATCGTCGTCGGTGTTTGTCGGCTTATTCTCGGCTTTTTTTTTGTTAGGTTCGCTACGCTTGCTTGCTTGCTTGCTGCCTTGCTTCGCTTTTTTGTCATCGACACCCCTCCCTTTCTGCTTTGCGGTGTTTTGCGTCGTTGCCGTCGGTTAACTACGCATCTCGCGCCGCTTTGCTACGCTTCCTTTGCTACGATTTTTGCGTTGCTACGATTTTCTTTTCGCTTTTCGTTGCCTTTGTTTCGGCTCCTTTGCGCAGTCACACGTCCGTCAGTAGGAGTAAAGAGAGCATACGTTGCTTGCGGTGTCTGTGTCGTCTGTTGACGCTGGTTGATGCCACCGCATATATGTACGTGTGCTTGCTCAGCTCCCTCAGCACGTCCCGTCCCAGAATGGCAGGGCGGCCGGCTGACGCACTGCTCTCTTTGGCCGCACTTGACGCCGATGTGCGGCGTCTTGTCGCCGACGAAAGACGAACGGCCGACGAAGCGGTCACGGCGCTACGTGTGCACTATGGAGTGTCTGTGTCGCGCGCTACTTTGCTGCATTACTGTAAAGCTAACAACATCAATAAGCGACCTCACCCAACCGTCACTGCCAAGCAGAGAAAGGATGTAGTCAGAGAAGCAGCTCGTCAGGTGCTTGCGTGGTGTAACCTTTCGTGGTTTCTTTCCAGCCTTTCGTTTTGCGTTTTGCCTTCAACGCATACACTCAACCTGTTTTTGAAGTGAGGGAGGGAAACTTCGGGAACATTCTTGGGGGGGGGGCAAACTTCCGACTGGGTGGGCAACCACCCCGCCCCCCCTCCCCCCAGTGACATGTGTGCTTCCACGTCGTCTGCGTATGACATCTGTCCGTTTAGATGGGCGGTGGTGTTGGGCGGCGTCTGTTGCACGGCTTTTTGTCGTACAACGGTGTTCACGTCGGTGAGCGGCAACTGAGGGAAACTCTACGCGAGGTCGACGCGCCCAACGTTGCTCTCCGACTGAAGAAGCTCAACCGAGTGCCGAACCCGACTCAGCCTCAAAGACACGCCACCGCATTTGGACAATGCGTGTCGATGGACCAAAATGAGAAAGTTTGAAACACCGCCGTCTGCGCCCATGTCTGCACGTCATGTGCGGTGTGATAACTCGTTAAGGGAGTTTTTTGGGGATGACGTCGGTCATAATGGTGGACGGCTACTCGCGAAAAGTCGTTGGGGCCGCTGTAATGCCCGTCAAAAACAACCTGACGTACTTTTTACTTGCTTCTCTTATCCGGGACAAATTGAAAGGCTTCCCTGTTTTCAGCATATACAGGGACGTCTTCGCCGAAGCTGTATCTAACTATGGTATTTGGGAGACACTGTACATCGGTTGGTGTCTACCGGTCTTTGTATGTTCTTCGTCCACCGCGCATACAACGCGTTTCGTTCAGACAAGGGAAAGGAGTTCGCGTTGGTTGAGACGATGCAGAGTTGGTTTAGGGACAACTTTGTGGGTCAGTTGCTTGCGTGCGTGCGGGCGTCCGTTGCGGTCCATGCGTCCGTGCGTTGGTATCATTTTTTGCAGGAGCGAGCTGCACGCGAGCGCACACAAAGAGGGTACCCTCCACCGCCAACTGCACTGTCGAGCGACTGTGGAATGTGAGCATACCTGTAACCGGGTCTGGAAGAGTTGGGGGGGGGAGGGTTAAACGGGCGAATTATGGGGGGAGGAGGTGTCTGGGGCTGGAGGTTCTGGGGTGTGTGTGTGTGTGTGTGTGTGTGTGTGTGTGTGTGTATGTGTGTGTGTGTGTGTGTGTTTGGGCTACCCACTACCCTTCCCCCCCCCCTGTAAAAAGGTTGAGCGCTTGAAGTGTACGTTTGCAGGAGCATAATCAGCTCGTCGTCCTGCCGCTGAAACGGGCAGTGGTCGAACTTGAGTCGATGGACGTGGTTTCAAGAGGCAGCGACACGGATCTGTTCTGCATTTCCTACGTCTGCCTGCACTTTATGCGGTACGGACTGCGCGAGTGGATGGGAGCCTGGAACAACCATGCGGTAAAAGAAACGAGTTCCGTTTGACCTGTGACGTGTGGTGTGCTTATTGAAGGTGGACAAACGCGGTGTGCCGAACAGGCTCTTGAAGAACGCGGTCAACTTCGTCGTCGACCAGCAGCGCATCCCGAATGTCGACGACGCGATCGAGATCCATCGGCTGCAGATGCGCGACACACCCCCTCCTGGCGCGCACATCTTTGAACCGGAGGCTGTCGCTAAAGGCACAGACCCACTACGCGGCCAGCCACAGCGCCAGCTGCGCAGGGCAGCGGACTGGGAGCTGTATGTAGGCAGGCAGGGGGGGACGAAGCAGATCTTTCAGTCGTGCCGTCCCCAAATGGGTGGTTTGCCGCCCAATTACGCCCCACTACAGCAGTGTCTGCTTAAATTTTTGGAACTTTCGAGCTAGCTTTTCGAACTGTGCGTTCTTCTCGTTGCGCGTCAGTTCGTGTTGGTGTCACGTCCCCCCCGTCCGTGTCAGTACCCCCCTCGTCGTTTAATTTCTGCAATGACCCCCTCTCTTGCGCATTTGTTGGTGTGACTTCGTGGCGTAACTTCTCGACTGTAGGCGTTAACTATTTGTACGTGCGCGGTGATTATGTTGTGCTGCCTGTCACGTCACTGTACGCACACACGCCCCTGTTCCGAAAACGTCACTGTACGCACGCACGCCCCTGTCCGAAATTTCTGTCTACATTAGTTTCTATTGTAGGCGGCACGGATTTCTACAGTTTGAAATTTCACACGAAAACAAAGCGAACATTTTCCTAGATAGATGCGTACGTGTGTACATTGTACGTGACGTGCACGTGAGCGCAACACCACACTTGCCTCTTGCCACTTGCCTTGCGCGCGCGGAATGGAAGCGAACGAATCTTTTTGGTGATGGTCTTGCTGGGCAGGCACATGCGCAACATGCACGCACGTACCACTCGTCTAGAATGGAAAAAATTTCACAGTTCCACCTAAATAGCGCGGTACAAATATACCTAGGTAGCTTTTTGCTATAAATAGGGAGCGCGTACCGACAGCCCACCCACGGACCGCAGCAGCCAGCCGGCCTTAAGACCAGTCAAGCGCAGCAATATCATCAAAAGAGTAGTAGTAGCAGCGAGCGGCGGCTCGCTTCAAAAGTCAACCTTGTACGGATACTGTATGCACCCGTCTGTCCCTTGAAATGGCAGCGCTGCTCGGCTTGCCCGGTCAAGACTCGCTACCACCTCAGGTTTCTGCTCCACGTACGCTGGAGAGTGCGGCAGAGGTGAGAATCTCATTAAAAAGAGGCGTAGTAGCCGTTGGCGACCGGCGCCGCTTTCCCGCCGCGAAAGTCGGCAGTGCACAGTTACTGTGCACAGCCATCTGCAGGCTTGCAATGGCAGCGCTGCTCGTCTTGAATGGTCAAGCCTCACAACCGACTCAGGTTTGGTCTCCACGGGTGCCAGAGAGTGCGGCAGAGGTGAGAATCACATCAAAAAGAGTCGTAGTAGCAGCGGGCGGCCAGCGCGGCTTTCGAGCCGCAAAAGTCAGCATTGCACAGTTACTGTGTACACCAGTCTACAGCCGCGAAATAGCAGCGCCGCTCGTTTTGAACGGTCAAACCTCACAACCGACTCAGGTTAGGTCTCCACGGGTGCCATAGAATGCGGCAGAGGTGAGAATCTCATCAAAAAGAGGCGTAGTAGCAGCCTGCGGCCGGCGCCGCTTTCGCGCTGCGAAAGTCAGCATTACACAGTTACTGTGCACAGCCATCTGCAGCCTTGGAAAAGCAGCGCTGCTTGTTTTGAATGGTCAAGCTTCGCTAAAACCTCAGGCTTGGTCGAAGCTGTTTTCTTAATGACCATGATCGTATCATCGTTGAATTGAATGATGTCTAAGAGCATCAAAATGCATTATTCCAAGTGTAACCAACCTAAGCCTAAGGCTTAGAGCGTATTGGGATACTTACGGTAACAGACTTTTGTCCAGCAATGTTAGAGAGTAAGTATCACTGGGCAAATTTGAAAGGAGTTACCGTAATCGATAATATAAACGTGCGATCCTGCTTCTCAGTACCCATCCAGTTCAAGAACCACATGTACGTATCTACTACCTACCACGAATCCCTACATACGTGATACGGTAGCATCCCGATGCGATTCGGAAACGTGATTGGCGCCATCACCCGCGTGCCAAAAATTTGCTCCAATTTAGCCGGGGAAAAGTAAAAAAAGAAAATCGCTCGCGCGGCGTACCGTTACGCGGCGCAAACGTCGTTGTTGTTTTTGTCGCATCCGGTGAACGCGACGCGCCGAAGGCAACTCCATCGCTCGCGTAGGCGCACGCGACGCGCCGAAGGCAACTTCGTCGCTCGCGTCGGCACGCGGACGTGCCGACGCGGAGGACAGACATTTTGATACAAAGGTCCCTAGATAAAGAAGCTTTGGCAAACATTTACAAAAATTATTGGTGACTGCGACTGCCGCACGCTAATTTCTTCAGCGGCTGAGCGAGCCGTTCGCGCTGATGTGCCGCTCCGCATTTCTTGTAGGATATCGCGCACATCGTCCCTGCTCCAAACTTCGATCTCGATCTTGCGCTTCATCGTTTTGCTTGTTTCCGCGACTCTGATGCGATGCAGTTGAATTTGAATACAGAAAAACCCGCTATTCTGCGGAGGATACGGTGATCCCGCTGTGTCCCACGGTGTCCCACTAGGATTTTGCACATCGCAAACATGCGGTTAGGGGTCGATGGTCCGCCGTTGCTCATATTTCCCATTTTAAGCGTTGATGCAACTCACGACCAACACAAGCCTAAGCCTAAGCAAAAGCCTAAGCCTAAGCCTAAGCCTAAACCTAAGCCTAAGTAAAAACCTAAGCGAAAGCCTAAGCCTAAGCCTAAACCTAAGCCTAAGCTTAAGAAAGAAGTCTGTGGACAAAGTTCCTTTCTTTTTTTTTTTTGGGAAAAACCGATCCATGTTCACCATGTTCACCATGTTCACCAAGCCTTCGTTATTTCGGTGCGATATTTTTCTCTCTTGTCTCTCCGTCTCGCATATCTCTAAACCGGGGGGGGGGGGTGGGTTATCGGGTGACCGAGGGCATGCACAACACATAGGTGTGATGAACGACGCTGTTTTCGCCGAGGTGCTGGATCAAGCATCGGAGTGGGCGCAGGTGTACGAGGAGAACATCACGAGCGTCCTCGAGCATCCCAACTCGGACACGCCCATCTGGCACGTGCTGGACGGCGAGCACCGCGTCACGGTGCGCGTCGTCGAAAAGGAGGCGTTCGCGTTGGAATGCGCGCGCTGCCGTCACCTGCCCGCCAACAAATTCGTCTGCGCGCACGCGCTCGTGGTTGCGCACGTCAACCGCCGTCTTGAGACGTACTTGACGTCGACAGTGGACCGCTGGCACGAGGACGGTCGACACGGCCACTTCCGTGTGGCCACGAAACGCGCGGCGGGTGAGAAGGGTCAGCAACGTCGGCATGGAGGCGCGAACAACACAAAGACGACTGCCGTACTGCGCTGCATTCCTCACCCGGCACTGACCAACACCGTGATGGCGGCACTTTTAAATTTGTTTTGTCTTATGGACTGCACCGCTGCCTCGTCACGTACGTTTGTAGGTTCCACTACCAAAAGCTGGTTCGCTAGACTTGCCGACCCGAGAGCAGCTCGAGCGAATCCGCTCTCCTCAGCCGATGGTGTTCTCGGAACCGTTTCACAACGGAGAGAAGTTTCGCTTCTACCTCCTTGCCGAATGGCGTCAACTGAGCCACAAGCACAAGGAGTGCGTGGCTTGCAAGGTGCTGATACTCTGACTCCTGCTACTCATCCCGGTCGGCAGGCCCTGGGGGTGGGGGTAAATGGCTGGACTCGGGGGGGGGGTTGATGGCCCGAGTAAAGGGGGGGGGTAAATGGCCGTTCAAGGTGGAGCGGAGCCAAAAGTGGATGAGGGATGGGTATATGTCCAGAATGTAGAAATTGTGAACCAAAATGTGTGCTTGATACCACGATAGTTCAGATTGAGTTGCCAGCGACAACGCTTCCGCCAGAAGATCTCGTGGTGGTGCACCGCGAGCGCTTCTATATTCCGCCCGAGAAGCGCCACTCTACGTCCCAAACGCGCGACATGGTGCTGCACTGTCGTTACAGCTGCGTGGTCGCGCGCTATCCCTACTTCATGAGTCGGCTGCTCGACTCGTCCGCAGTCAGCGGCAAAGTGGAGCTGTCGCACTGCGAAAAAATCCGCGCCAACTTTGGGGTTTTTCTTTAGGCGAAAGTAATGCGATCTGCGGGAGCTGCGTAAATAGAGCAGGGATGGGATCGTAACAAATAGGATCTCTGTGTCAACTTGTCATTTCGATGCGGGTTTGCATAATTTGCTGTGAGATGCGCGCACTAGATGGGAGTGGGCGGGTCTGTTGGCTGTTGCTGTTGCGCTAGTCGCTCTGGTTGACTTTCGCTCGCTCGTGACTTTTTTGTGAGTCTTGTGAAATGGTTTGTTGCGACTCTGTTTACTACACAACTGCTGCGCCACAACGTACAACAGACGACAACACGACATCAAGCTGGAATAATAAGCAGTTCAGTAAAAGCAGACCTGAAACGCAAAAATTAAAACAATAAAAACAAGATAAATAATAAAAACTTATTAACATGGAAGTGCTATGAATGAAAGAACAGACGCAAACATTTCAAATAAACAAAATTTATATTGTTTCTAAAAGCCTTTGACGGAGAGACATGAGAAAAAGTGTCGCACCGAAATAACGAAGGCTTGGTGAACATGGTGAACATGGTGAACATGGTGAACATGGATCGGTTTTTCCCTTTTTTTTTCACTCGCTCAAGTCGGAAAGGAATCCGAAGGCTCGCCAAGAATGACCTTGCGGAGCCACCTGGCCGAGATCCTTCGGCAGGGCGTGTGGGCGTCGCTGACGGGCGGCTGGTTTTACGACCCGCACCAGTCGTTGTTCTGCAATACCGTACACCTGTACGTCTGGCTCGTGCTGTTCCTGTTCCCCCTGATCCTGGGCTTCACGCACCGGCGCGAGGCCGTCTCCTTGGTCATGACCCTGATCTACTGCTCGTCCGTCGCCGCCCTCTTTCTCTGCATCAAACTCGCGGTCCGATTCCTCCATCACCTGTTCGACACGCACGAGCCGGTGGTTGCGGACGAGAAGCGGCTGTCGACGGACGCGGCGTCGGCAGGCGTCGTCAGCGGCGGTGGACAGCTGCAAGAGCGTGCCGAGAACAGTCTGTCGTCGACGCCTGCCGACGAGCCGACGAGCTCGTCCGTCGGCATCGGCGGGCCGGGGGACATCGAGCTGCAGCTCTATCCGACGGGTCTGAAGACCCTGAAGGAGGAGGAGTCGTCATCGTCGTCAGCTGCCGACGACTGCGTGCTGTCGTCGACCGACGTCGTCGTCAGGCCGGCCACCAGTCAGCAGTCCGTCGTCGCTGCCGAGGTGCACGCCGACTCGCCGGCAGCAGCAGCTGCCGACAACGACGAGCTGCCGAAGTCGTCTGCCGACTCGCCGCCGCCGCCGGTCGAGGAGGGTGACGAAGACGGCGGCTCCATGTCGCGCTCGGACAAGTCCCTGCTGGCCCAGTGGTCCAAGATTCCCGTCGACAGTCTCGAGCTGTTGACCTCGGTCGGAATTCCGTCGCGTACGGGCACCGGCTCGACGGCGGGCGGCGACGCCGACGGCGCGCATCAGCTGCTCAGACGCAAGTTCTCGGAGCCGGCCGCCTTCGACTCGCTCCTACCGACGACGACGACGACAACGTCGTCGTCTTCGTCAGCCAGCCGTCGACGCGGCAGCGCCGCGGCCGCAGCGCCCCTGTCGTCGACCCCTCTGGTCGGCGCGACGCCGTCGACGACGACGACGACGACGCAACCGACGATGGCGTCGACAGCAGCCGTCAGACGAGTGAGGAGTAGCGTCGACACGACAAAGTTCGACAGCGCGGCTGCTCGGCAGTCGTCGGCATCGTCAGGAGGTAACCGTTTCTTTTGCGCTATGTGCGACGGAAGAACATGGGTTGTTGTTGGGTTAGGGGCAACGCTACGAGGCCGTCAGTGGCCCATATAGCATACCCATCTTCATGACGCCATCCCGCCTAGAGGCGCATAATTAGCCAAACGCCTTCGGAAGAAGTCCATGTGTGATCTAGGGCAGCGACGGCACGAGAAAATCAACTGAGTGGGAAGTTCTCGATCTAGTGGACCTATCAAGAATCGAACCCAGAACCGTGCCTGCGCAAGAGCCCGATTCTTTGCCACTAGGCCATACGCCGCCAAGAACATGGGGAACGTTTTTCTGAAATCCGACCCCTCTGCAGGCCTGGTGCTGTCGCAGGCGACGCTGGAGGAGTGCAAGATGCGCGGCACCCGAAAGTCCTATCCCAGCAAGACGAGCAGCACCGACATCTTCCTGAGTCAGGCGAGACCGCCCAGAGATCAGCTGCTGCTGGCGCGTCGGCAATCCGCCTCTCTCACCAACATCGGTGGCGGTGTCGGCGGCGTCGACAGCTGCAGCCTGGTCGGCGCCGACGCCGCCATACAGGAGGTGGACGAGGAGGAAGCGGCGCCGCCAGCCGTCGTCGCTGCCGAAGACGATACGCCGACGGAGGCGATCCGAAAGGTCGTCGACAGCTGCCGACGCCCCCCGGCTGACGAGGAGCCGACGCAGGCAGACATGACGGTCGACGAGAGGTCGACAGTCGACGTCGGCAGCGGCGGCGACGTCAAGAAGATGGGTGCGTCGACAGGGCTCGTCAATTCAATGCCGACAAACGTTTGAACGCCTTCAGAGGTGGACGAGTGGGCGAAACTTCTCGAGGAATTGGTCGAGCGCCATCCGGAGGCGCTGGAGGCGATCGAGGCGGTCCGCCGCAGTCGGCTGCTCCTGCGGCAGCGACAGGGCCAGCTCGATGACGCTGCCGACGCCGACGCGTCGGCAGGAAGCAGGAAGCCTGTCCTCGACAGCAGCAGCAGCGTCGTCGCCGCCGACGTGCACGTGCATCGGCAGGGCGCGATCCGATGGCGCGACTACGCCGACGAGCGTGACGACGAGTCGTCAGTGCCGACTGGTGGGCGTCGACAGAAGTCGACAGGCGTCAGAGGCGGACGCCGACACTCGTCGGCGCCTCGGCAACTCTTCGAGCTGCCGTCGACGACCGACGACGACGATGACGACGACAGCGACTCGGCGAGGAACCGCGCCAAAAGGGCTGTCGACGCCGAAAAGGCGTCGGCCTGGCGTCGACGGCGTCGGCAGCGGTCGACGGACTCGGCAGATCTGCCCGGCCCGTCGACGGCCTACCAGCCGCCCTCGTCGACGATGACGCCGCGCGGGACGCACCTGGCGACCTCGCACATGGACACTGACGACGGGGCGGTGCACACTTTCATGGTGGGTGCTGGGATTTTGTTATTTTAAATTTAAATTAAATTGCGAGGATTCGTCGACAGGACGAAGACGGCAATTGGTACACGTACACGTTCAACTCGACGGGCGATTACGCCGCGCACCCTCTGGCGACGAGTGACGCCGTCCTCGACGCGTTCCGCTCCCAGGCTGTCGACACTGCCGTCGACGTCTGTTAACTTTTTTTTTCATTTTTTTTTCTGTATGGAAACTGTAGGAGCGTTTTCAGCCGTCGACGGGCATGGCGTCGACGGTCTTCAAGTCGGCGGCGTCGACAGCGGTCGGCAGACGTCGACGGCAGCAGCGTCGACAGCGACGCGCCAGGAGGGCAGCCGTCAACGACGACGCTGACGACGACAACGACAACGCCACCGTCTGCAGCGGCGCCGGCGGCGGCGACAGTTCGGACAGCAGCAATGACGTCATCTCCGACTTGTACGACGCACCGCTCAGCGTCATACACCCCGCGACCTTGGGCAACACCAGGTGAGTGGGGGGGGGGGAAGCATAGACACGCACGCACCCGTTGTTGTTGTTGGATTAGGGGCAACGCTAGGAGGCCGTCAATGGCCCATAGAGCATACCCATCTCCATGACGCCTTCCCGTCTAGTTCCGCATAATGAGCCAAAGACATTCGGAAGAACGCCATTTGTAGTCTAGGGCAGCGACAGCACGAGAAATTCATTGAGAGGGAAGTCCTCGATCTAGTGGATCCGTCGAGAACCGTGCCGGCGCAAGAAGTCGATTCTCTACCACTAGGCCATGCGCTGGCCGGCACGCACGCATTTATCCAGAAGTCTGGACACGGACGAGGAGCCGAGCGCGTCGTCCGGCTTCCGGCACCGGCGGGGCGTCGGCGGCAGCGCCGGCGGCCGCCTGTCGGCCGCTCGGGTGGCGTCTGCGTCGGCGTCGCTGCGCGAGGAGGTGGCGCAGTGGCGGCGCTCCTGGCCGGCCGAGCGCGGGCGCATGAGGCTGTCCCCCCACTCCCACCGCAAGCGCGGGGCCGGCGGGGGCGGCGGGCCCGGCCCGGCCGGGCCCGCGGGCCGCCTCTCGCCCTTCGCGGCCGTCCGGGGCGGCGCCGCCGCCCCCGCCGCCGGCCCCGGCGCCGCAGAAGCCGACCCAGCGGCCCAGGACACGGTGAGCGGCCCCCCTGTCCCCCAACTAAGCAAGCAGATTTGTTTATTTGTTGGTTGGTTGTGTGGGGGTCGCTGCTGGGAGCGCGGCGCCACTCTCTTGTCTCGCATAATTGACCTCTGCTAGTGAGAAATGAGACCCAGACACTAGCGGATCCAGACGGGGGGGGGGGAGAGGGGGGTATCCCGCTCCTGTCAGTTCAGATTTGAGGGGGAAGGAGGGGGACAGATCAGTGGGAGAAGCAGGAAAAAAGGCCGAGCACAAGGGGAAATAGGCAGATTTTTACGTTTTCCTTGGACTTGGCACTCAAAAGCGCGAAATTTTCGCCTGCGGCGCTGCGGTTCCCTTCCAACTCACGTTTGATTCGTAAGGGAGCTACAAAATCCCGTAATTTTTGTCTAGTCCATGGTAGGTTAGATTGTGCGGTGAAAAAAGTTGACCTTCTAAGTTCTCCCCCCTCTGTCAGAAAATCCTGGATCCGCCAGTGGACCCAGACAGCCCGATCCTGGGGGGTTGGTTGGTTCCGCTGTCCGGCAGCTCAAGGGACGCCCAGGACAGACAGCTCCCAGAGGAGACCAGCCTGCTGTCCAGACGGCTCCGACTGAAGGCGTGTAAATGGGCCTCTACGCGGAACATACGTTGCCATTTTTGGGGCCCAACCATACCTGTAACTGGGATGGGGTTTGGGGGTCCCTCCCCCAGGCGTTGGGATTGACCCTACCCACGCCCTTCCCAACCCCCCAGGTTTTCCTGAAGTCCCCCACCCCCCAGAATTTTTGGAAACTTTCTACTACTTACTTTTTTGAAAAATAAAATTCCAGGGCAGTTCCCGCCTCGTGGCGCCCAGTCCTGCCTCGGCCGAGGATGGCAGCAACGCCAGCTTCAACCAGATTCAATTTCTGTCCAATATTCCAGGAAGTCAGTGTATTCATTTCGTTTAGTACTAATAATATTTTTTTTAATTTGATTTGATTTATTTTAGTGATTCCACTGAACGCGCCACCGGGCCTGCACTTCACGACCACTCGCTCGCTGTCCAACCGCAGACAGCACCAGTACTACAAGTAGGATTTTTCATTTTTTTTTTTGTATTTAGCGGTTGATTAAAATGATCTGTAATAATTCTAGTAGCTGAAATTTTTTGTCTGGTTTGCAGATGAGATAGGTGACGACTAACTAAACCGTCGCAGCAGTAATGCGTTTGCGATGAAACGTTTCTCTAAGCACAATTGAAGTAATTGATTTTGAGTGCTGAATTCTACCTATACACCTTGGATGAACACAAAGAAGCTCTGGAACGAAATTGCAAAAAAATTCCCGCCACCTTCTAGATTCCAGCCCTTTCCCAAGTGGGCGAAGCCCCTCTCGGCCAGGTCCATTCGCCTAAAGTTGGACCGTCTGGGCCTATCGGCCTTGTTCGACCGCAACGCTTCCTGGGCGTCGACTGCGCTGGACGTGTTTCTGGCGGCTTGCGTGTCCCTGCTCTGCTGTTTGGTGCTCAGCTGCGACTTTTACTACGACCTGACGCTGGTGGCCTTCGCGGCCGTGGTGGCGGGGGCGCAGTTTTCGCTGCTGAAAAGCGTCCAGCCCGACGCCGCATCGCCGGTGCACGGCTACAACGCGGCGGCCGCCTACTCGCGCCCCCTCTACTTCCTGCTGGCGGCGGCGTTGTTCCTGCTCGCCGACACCATGCAGGGGTGGGCGATGAGAAGGGTTGGAGTAAATGAGTGAAGTGTGTGCGTGCCGGTGCGTGCGTGCCGTGCCGGTGCGTGCGTTCGTGTCGGTGCGTGCGTGCGTGTCGGTGCGTGCCGGAGCGTGCGTGCCGTGCCGGTGCGTGCGTTCTGTCGGTGCGTGCGTGCGTGTCGGTGCGTGCCGGAGCGTGCGTGCCGTGCCGGTGCGTGCGTTCTGTCGGTGCGTGCGTGCGTGTCGGTGCGTGCCGGAGCGTGCGTGCCGTGCCGGTGCGTGCGTTCTGTCGGTGCGTGCGTGCGTGTCGGTGCGTGCCGGAGCGTGCGTGCCGTGCCGGTGCGTGCGTTCTGTCGGTGCGTGCGTGCGTGTCGGTGCGTGCCGGAGCGTGCGTGCCGTGCCGGTGCGTGCGTTCTGTCGGTGCGTGCGTGCGTGTCGGTGCGTGCCGGTGCGTGCGTGCCGTGCCGGTGCGTGCGTTCGTGTCGGTGCGTGCGTGCGTGTCGGTGCGTGCCGGAGCGTGCGTGCCGTGCCGGTGCGTGCGTTCTGTCGGTGCGTGCGTGCGTGTCGGTGCGTGCCGGAGCGTGCGTGCCGTGCCGGTGCGTGCGTTCTGTCGGTGCGTGCGTGGGTGTCGGTGCGTGCCGGTGGGTGCGTGCCGTGCCGGTGCGTGGATTCGTGTCGGTGCGTGCGTGCGTGTCGGTGCGTGCCGGAGCGTGCGTGCCGTGCCGGTGCGTGGGGGGGGCGTTCTGTCGGTGCGTGCGTGCGTGTCGGTGCGTGCCGGAGCGTGCGTGCCGTGCCGGTGCGTGCGTTCTGTCGGTGCGTGCGTGCGTGTCGGTGCGTGCCGGAGCGTGCGTGCCGTGCCGGTGCGTGCGTTCTGTCGGTGCGTGCGTGCGTGTCGGTGCGTGCCGGAGCGTGCGTGCCGTGCCGGTGCGTGCGTTCTGTCGGTGCGTGGGTGGGGGGCGGTGCGTGCCGGTGCGTGCGTGCCGTGCCGGTGCGTGCGTTCGTGTCGGTGCGTGCCGGTGCGTGCGTGTCGGTGCGTGCCGGAGCGTGCGTGCCGTGCCGGTGCGTGCGTTCTGTCGGTGCGTGCGTGCGTGTCGGTGCGTGCCGGAGCGTGCGTGCCGTGCCGGTGCGTGCGTTCTGTGCGGTGCGTGCGTGCGTGTCGGTGCGTGCCGGAGCGTGCGTGCCGTGCCGGTGCGTGCGTTCTGGCGGTGCGTGCGTGCGTGTCGGTGCGTGCCGGTGCGTGCGTGCCGTGCCGGTGCGTGCGTTCGTGTCGGTGCGTGCGTGCGTGACGGTGCGTGCCGGAGCGTGCGTGCCGTGCCTGTGCGTGCGTTC
>JASAMY010000332.1:0-20500 GCA_030248085.1 Paralinhomoeus sp. GSCO2_6 | reverse complement strand
CTGATGCAACAGATTAGCTGGGGCTAGAGTTGGGCTGTATAATGTCTTCCGGTCCAGCACTCTTCAGCTGAAGTGATGAGACTTTGATAAGCACTAGGCGCATATTTCACTGTTCTGCTGCACTGATGAGTAATCATTTTACAGTAGTTTCAAAATAGGCCCTATTGACAAAAACCACAATATAATTTTGCATATAAATGCCTAATAATAGTATGAGGAATATATATATAAACATTTAACTGGGCTTGGAACCCTATTCCTGGTATGTGTAGTGAGTGATGCACAAACATCTTATTAGGCCTCTGAACAGCTATTTTGCAATTATGGTAGGTTGATAAGGTGTTATGGTTAGTGGAACAGACATTTGGGGCTTGGTATGCTCTGGCTTCACTTCAGCAGAATGACACCTTAATCTGAGTCTTGGCGGTTCAGCATACATATAAGGAATGAAAAATCATGATAGAGTCAGTGTACCTGTCTTACTGCAATGAAGACTGAACATTTGAAGCTGGGTGTTGCATTGTGCATTGCAGCAAGTTTACTAATTGGATCCAGCAGTGGAAGACAATTTCGATTGGGCAATGGCACCTACACTCTTCGACCAGGCAACAACACCTATCCAGTAACCCATTCACCTGGCAATGGCATCTACACTCTTGGACCTGGAAATGGCACCTACACTCTTCGACCAGGCAACAACACCTATCCAGTAACCCATTCACCTGGCAATGGCACCTACACTCTTGGACCTGGAAATGGCACCTACACTCTTCAACCAGGCAACAACACCTATCCAGTAACCCGTTCACCTGGCAATGGCACCTACACTCTTGGACCAGCGAATGGCACCTTCACTCTTGGACCCGCGAATGGCACCTACACTCTTCGACCAGGCAACAACACCTATCCAGTAACCCATCCACCTGGCAATGGCACCTACACTCTTGGACCTGGGAATGGCACCTACACTCTTCAACCAGGCAACATCACCTATCCAGTAACCCATCCACCTGGCAATGGCACCTACACTCTTGGACCTGGGAATGGCACCTACACTCTCCAACCAGGCAACAACACCTATCCAGTAACCCATCCACCTGGCAATGGCACCTACACTCTTGGACCTGGGAATGGCACCTACACTCTTCAACCAGGCAACAACACCTATCCAGTAACCCATCCACCTGGCAATGGCACCTACACTCTTGGACCAGCAAATGGCACCTACACTCTTGGACCAGCGAATGGCACCTACACTCTTGGACCAGGCAACAACACCTATCCAGTAACCCATCCACCTGGCAATGGCACCTACACTCTTGGACCAGCAAATGGCACCTACACTCTTGGACCAGCGAATGGCACCTACACTCTTCGACCAGGCAACAACACCTATCCAGTAACCCATCCACCTGGCAATGGCACCTACACTCTTGGACCTGGGAATGGCACCTACACTCTTCGAACAGGCAACAACACCTATCCAGTAACCCATCCACCTGGCAATGGCACCTACACTCTTGGACCTGGGAATGGCACCTACACTCTTCGACCAGGCAACAACACCTATCCAGTAACCCATCCACCTGGCAATGGCACCTACACTCTTGGACCTGGGAATGGCACCTACACTCTTCGACCAGGCAACAACACCTATCCAGTAACCCATCCACCTGGCAATGGCACCTACACTCTTGGACCTGGGAATGGCACCTACACTCTTCGACCAGGCAACAACACCTATCCAGTAACCCATCCACCTGGCAATGGCACCTACACTCTGGGACCTGGGAATGGCACATACACTCTTCGACCAGGCAACAACACCTATCCAGTAACCCATCCACCTGGCAATGGCACCTACACTCTTGGACCTGGGAATGGCACCTACACTCTTGGACCAGGCAACAACACCTATCCAGTAACCCATCCACCTGGCAATGGCACCTACACTCTTGGACCTGGGAATGGCACCTACACTCTTCGACCAGGCAACAACACCTATCCAGTAACCCATCCACCTGGCAATGGCACCTACACTCTGGGACCTGGGAATGGCACCTACACTCTTCGACCAGGCAACAACACCTATCCAGTAACCCATCCACCTGGCAATGGCACCTACACTCTTGGACCTGGGAATGGCACCTACACTCTTCGACCAGGCAACAACACCTATCCAGTAACACATCCACCTGGCAATGGCACCTACACTCTTGGACCTGGGAATGGCACCTACACTCTTCGACCAGGCAACAACACCTATCCAGTAACCCATCCACCTGGCAATGGCACCTACACTCTGGGACCTGGGAATGGCACCTACACTCTTTGACCAGGCAACAACACCTATCCAGTAACCCATTCACCTGGCAATGGCACCTACACTCTGGGACCTGGGAATGGCACCTACACTCTTCGACCAGGCAACAACACCTATCCAGTAACCCATCCACCTGGCAATGGCACCTACACTCTTGGACCTGCAAATGGCACCTACACTCTTGGACCAGGCTGATAGGCACAAATGTATTTTAGGATTTGATCAAAAACCAACAACATCAGAGTCCTGCGATATAAGGAGTGATACACTGCTTGTTGGCAATGCAGCAGAATCTGTTCTTTCAAGGAGCATATTTTTTCATGTTCCAGTTCTTTCAACTGAGGAAAATTGCCAATCATTAAGGTTAAGGTACTGAAATACACCAACACTTACTCGCTTTTATCGTTTTAAATGAGTAAAATCCTTTAGAAAAATTGTGGAGGGGATTCGGGGTTGGAAAATTTTGGGTGTTACCCCAGCTAGGCACGCTGACGTCCTCTGGTCATTTATTTTTTTCTTCAAAACTTACAAAACCAATGTTCGACACTATCATTGTTCACCATATAAACGTTTGCATTCCATAGTCTACCTATCCACTATTCCGTCTTCTGCTGACCCAGAAGTTCCTGTATGAACTGGCTCTCTTGGCGCCAGTCGCTCTCGAGTTTGCCTTCGATCACTGGCTCGCCACTGATCGGATCCACCAACTTGCCCATCCGATTCACGAGGCCATCGAAGGAGTGCGTGATGAAGCGACCAATGGGACGGTCCAGCTTACGGATTAGCACCACGTCGCCTAGCTGAATTCCAATCCGCTACTCGTCCTGACAGTGTGCGGGGGGGGGGGCAGAGGACGGCCTAGTGGTAGAGAATCCGCCTCCTACGCGCACGGTGCGGGGTTCGGTTCTGGATGGAGCCACTAGCGAAACCTGTCAATGGAATTTCTCGTGCTGTCGTCACTGCCCTACTTTGTAGATGGCGTTCTATGGATGTCTTTGGTGGTCCATGAGGCTAATTAAATATTTATAACTGGGGTCACCCCCCCCCTTAGGGCGACGTTCCCGGCTACAGGTATGCTCTAGACAGGAAGGCGTCACGGTTATAAAGGGTGTTTTTTGTTCAATTATTACATTTTATTTTTGAATAACTTTTGTTTCCTTCGGCGGATTGTTATGAAATTTGGAACACTGTGACTCAAGACTTTGGAATTTTGTCTGAAAAAAGAATCGTCGAATTCGGTCGAGGATTCCGAGAGTTATGGCGCTCCAAATCAGATGTGTCGTTCTTGGGCAGATTTTCAAACTAAATCGTTCGAATCGTAACTATACAGTACGGTATGCCAAATCTCAAACGTCAAACCTTGCTTTTGGTTGGTGCAATTCGTCTAATATGGTCGGCGCAGGGTATTCTCTACTGCTGCTCGACTGAAACCGCCCCCTGTCCATACATACGCCCTCCTCTCCCACTCCATTACCAACCCCCAAGAGGATTCAGGTTCGCAAAAAAAGAGACATCTGATTTGGAGTGCCATAACTCTCGGAATCCTCAACCGAATTCGACGATTCTTTTTCACACAAAATCCCAAAGTCTTGAGCCTAAGTGTTCTAAATTTCATAACAATCCGACAAAGGAAACAAAAGTTATTCAAAAAAGAAATGTGATAATCAAAAATAACCCTTTAGTTATAGGTACGCTATATGGGCGTCTCCCACATACCTGTAACTGGGGGGGGGGGGGGGGGGGGGGGGGGGCGCAGCATTTTTCCAGTGGCGTAGCCAGAACTTGATTTCGGGGGGGGGGGCTTCCAATTTTGGTCAAATACTCTATTTTGCAACAGGGGGTAGGTACCCTGTCGAATTTTTTGGACATTGCACCATTTCGGCTGGGGAAGCTTTAGACACTCTCTCATCCAGGGTCATCCCTGCACCCTCATCCCTGCTCTCATCCAATCTGTTTACACGCTTTGCGCTCGTTTGTCTGACTACATGCACACCAAAACGTGCTCCATGCTCAAAATAGCGCCGCTGGTAAATTTTTTAGAGTAGCGTAACAAACTTTCACGGTTTTTTATGCAAAACAATGCGCCGCAGGCGAAAATTTGGCTCTTTAGTGTCGGTTTCATCATTATTTGCATTGAAATTGAGAAAAATGCCGATATTGGCACATTGCAACAGAGGGTACCAAGTTAAAAAATTTTGGCTTCGGAGAATTTCGGGGGGGAAGCTTTCCCCTCCCCCCCTTGGCTACGGCACTGCATTTTTCTAACACCCACCCAACTCCCCCACCAGAATTTTCCCAAGGGATTTTCACTCAGTCTAAAACGATAAAAGTGAGTAAATGTTGGTGTATTTCAGTGCTTCTCAGTGTTATATGACCATAAAACAGCTAAATAACACTGTTTAGACCCTATTTATACCCATTTTTGATCAAAAAAGTACTAGTATAACTCAAAAAATGGCCGGCTACCCCCCACTTGTTGCTCCAGACATCCCCCCCCAGAATTTGGCCATTTACTCCCCCCCCCCCACACTCTTCCAGACCCAGTTACAGGTATGGTCTCCCAGCGTTGCCCCTAACCCAACCTTAACAAGCGCACGCACGTGCGTACGTGCCAGTGCGTGCGTGCGTGCGTGCCGGACCTCCAGTGGGCCGTCCATCTCCCTCTGCTTGCTGGCCTCTACGACTGCCCAGAAGTCGGTGGCCTTGCCGAAGAACATCTTGAGGTAGACGTTCATCTCGTTGCGTCGGCAGCGCACGTTCACGAGCTGCAGTTGCCGAGTGGGCGGCGCCTTTTCCTGCTGAGAAGCACCCTCCGAAGACCCTGCTGCTGCCGTGGCTGACGCCAAACTGTCCGCCATTTGGGAGACTTTGGTCACTTTGCCCATCAGAAGTCGCGCGGCCGAAGCGCTACGCCACACCGGAGAGGGCATGCTGCTGACGAAGCCTGGCTTCAAGACGGAAAACGGCAGATACGAGAGGAAAACCAGGGGAATTGAATTGAGACAAGCTGCGAACAATAGAACTGAGCAAAGAATTGGGCCCAACAACAGGTCTATGTCTATCCTACTTGGAACGTCTATTCGACGCATTCAACTTCACTGAACTACGTCAGAATATGCCAAAAAAGTAGGATCGGAACACTGTGTTGGTGTCATACATGTACCCGGGGGGGGGGGGGGGGGCACCCCGCAATCGGAAGTTTACCCCTGCTCAACCCCCCCCCCCCTCCCTCAGAGTTCATCTGAAGTTTTCAACTTGTCTACAATTATAAAGGTGTCCCTTTGAAGTTGTTTTACATTAGAACAGGTAAACAACGCTATTCATATCATATTTTGGCCAAACATTTTCCCTTCTGAGATCCCACTAGCCTTTTTAAATCTGCTTACCATCCAGAATGGGACCCCCACAGATCTTAAAAAACCGGTTACATGTATGGTTAGTGTACGGTATTTGTTGGGGCACCCACAGTTACAGCAGGTGTTAATAGTAGCTGGGGAGGTACCCATAAAATACCCCCCTAAAAACATTCTCTTCTGGATCTGGGGGGTCCGTTCCATCCGACCCATTTAGTCAAACCACAGCCACATGGCCCCCCCCCCCAACCCTCTCTATGACTCGACTCGACCCAGACACCGTTTACCGGTAAACAAATAGTAGTCGAACAACGCAAATTAACACATTTCTATTCTCAAAATAAAACTCGCATCTTCCTCAAACCAACGCGACACTTCTCAACAAAATTTCAAAAACGGCATCTTCCAGTTTTTTTTTTTCAAATCTATTCTCTCTATTTGTTCGCCCGTTTTCCCTTGCTCTTTCTGTGCTTTTTGCCGGCGAGAGCCTTCAGTCCTTGTTTGAACTGCGTCTTACGCTTCCGTCCGCCCAATTTCAGGTATTTGAAGGGTTCGAACTGTTGCTCTTTGGATTTTGTGTCGCCCTTTTGTCCGCCGTGCTTTTTGTCCGATTTGTTCCTATTTGACGGCTGAGTCTTTTTGGCGGCCGACGCAATGGGCCGATGGATGCCGCCGCCGCCGGGCGCGTAGGAAGCGCTGCAACAAATTGCTTTTAACATTAAAATATTTCTTTTGGATTTTTTGCAACACAAAAAAAGTTTCACGCCCGGCATTTAACCACGTCGCTCCCGAACACGGCTGGTGCGGAGCAGCTGGAAGTTGGATTGCTAGCAATGAATGGGAAGGAAAAGAAACCCCTATACAGTTAACTCCCCTTATTATAAGCGCCACCCCCCCCCCCAAAGGGCATCCGAAATGATAAGCCATCCGAGCCCTTCTTATCGCCGGCTTTTCCACGGTAGCAAGGTGAAACTATTTGCACGTACGAACCACTGACGTAGCCAGAATGAGGGGGGGGGGGGTGGCACACTAGCGGATCCAGACGGGGGGAGAGGGGGGTCTCCCCCTCCTGTCAGCTCAGATTTGGGGGGGGGGGGAGGAGGGGGAGAGATCAGGGGGGGATCACCAGGAAAGAAGGGCGATCACAAGGGAAAACAGGCGGATTTTGACGTTTTCCTTGGATTTAGGCACTCAAAAGCGCAAAATTTTCCCCTGCGGCGCTGTGGTTCTCTTGACGTTGATCTCAACTCTCTCTCTCTCTCTCAACTCACGTTTGATTCGTAAGGGAGCGCAAGAATACCGTCATTTTTGTCCATTCCATAGTAGTGTATTTTGGGTGTTGAAAAAATTGACCTTCTCCCCCCTCTGTCAGAAAATCCTGGATCCGCCAGTGGGGGGGGGGGGGGGGGGGGGGGGGGCACCATTGTATCAGTACCCCCACGTTCAGAAGAAAATGCACCAAAACGCAAACTGTTAAAACAACAGTAATGCACGACTCCGCCGATTTCAGTCAATTTTGACAGAAAAAAACACGGCTTGAGAGTGTGAAAGAGCGTCAAAACTAGGAGCCTTTGGATGTACTCTCCCTCCCGGAATAAAATTCGGGCGGCTGGCAGCCTCTTCCTACCGCGCAGTAGGCGTCTGGGAGAGGGGGACGTCGGCGGCCTCGGATCTGGTGACTCGGCGTCGCTTTCCCGCCACCTCTGACGACGCATCCGCCGTGTCGCCGACTTCAGTTTGGTTGTCGGGTTCAGCTTTTGAATTCTGCCGCTGACGCGACACCGACAGCGCCTGCCGATGCAAACGATTCGACAGCGCGTGCGTGCGTGCCAGTGCGTGCTGGTACGTGCGTGTGTGCGTGCGTGCCGGTGTGTGCGTGCGTACCGGTGCGTGCCGGTGCGTGCGTGCCGGTGCGCGCGTGCCGGTGCGTGCGTGCCGGTGCGTGCATGCGTGCCGGTGCGTGCGTGCGTGCCAGTGTGTGGGTCAGTGCGTACGTGCTGGCACGTGCGTGTGTGTGTGCGTGCCTGTGCGTGCGTATGTGCGTGCGTGCGCGCCTGTGCGTGCGTGCCAATCTCATCCCCCTGGCAATGCCCACCTTCTCCTGTCCATCCCCCTCCTCCTCCCCATCCTCCTCTCCAATCAGGAGTCTGCCCTCTTTGTCCGTTTTGAATCCTCGATTCTTGTCGACGTCTAATTGTTTCTTGAGCCGTCGCTTTCTGTCGCGACCGATTTTGTCGGCCGTTTGGGCGCTCTCTCGCACCGCCTGGCGCGACAGCAGATCCACCGAGCCCTCCGTCAGACGAATGCCACCGCCGGATTTTGCGGTTTTGTTGGTGATTTTGGAAATTTTTGAAAATTTCGAAATTCGAGAGCCAAGAGCACCGCCTTCGTCCGAATCCGCATCCTCAGAGTCCGTGTCCTGAGAACCAAAGCGGGAAATCAATGGGGGAAAACGTGCAAATTAGTACACATAATTCACAGGTTCCATTCCAGGCTTTAAATTATCACGTATACCGGAGGATATGATTAACAGCATCTATCAGAGGGGTTCTTTATAGGACGAGCGAATCATTTACAAGCAACTTTTCCTGTTTCAACAGCCACTTCAGCGAACAACTCAAGTAATTTACAGCTTCGCATCACATACATGCCACGACTGACAAATAGCCAGCGGATTGCAGTGAACTATTTAAATAAAAAAATATTTATTTAGAAACCGGCTCACGTTCAACAGGTTGAATATGGTGTCCGGCGCGGAGCTGGCCTTGCTGCGGGCGTCGTCGTCGCGGCCCACTTCCCCGCGTCCCTGCTCCCCCTCCAATAAACGCCCATGCTCCTTTCTGTGTCGGCGTCTGGCGCGCTTCTCCAGGTTTTGGATGCGCTTGCGCATCTACACAAAGAAGTCGCATTTTGGTGCGCCAGAAATTTCTTTTGGATATCGAAGCCCGCTTTTGCCCCCCCCCCCACCTTCGGACGGTCAGTACCATACCATACCTGTAACGGGGTCTGGAAGAGTGGGGGGGGGGGGGTAGACGGCACTTTTTGGGGGAAGGGGTGGCTGGAGCAAAACGTGGGGGCGGGGTAGCTGGCCATTTTTTGAGTTATACTGGTACTTTTTGGTCAAAAATGGGTATAAATAGGGTCTAAACAGTGTTATTTAGCTGTTTTGTGGTCATCTAACACTGAAAACACAGAAATACACCAACATTTACTCACTTTTATCGTTTTAGACTGAGTGAAAATCCCTTGGGAAAATTCTGGGGCGGGGGGCAGGGTTGGGGGGGAGTTGGGTGGGTGTTGGAAAAATAGTGCGGGGCCCCCAATCCCCCCCCCAGTTACAGGTATGTACCATACCTGTAACTGGGGGATGGGGGGGGGTACCCTTCCCCCACTATTTTTCAACAACAACCCACCCCCCCCCCTCAGAATTTTCCCAAGGGATTTTCACCCCGTCTTTTCACCCTGTTCATACCTATTTTTTGACCAAAAAGTACCGGTATAACTCAAAAATGGCCAGCTACCCCCTCACTTTTTGCTCCAGACACCCACCAGAATTCGGAAATTTAGGCCCCCCCCACTCTTCCAGACCCGGTTACAGGTATTGTCAGTACAGTACCCCCCCCCCCACTGGGCTTCCCCCACTGCAACAAGTGGGTGACAAGCTCTGAGCACCACACCACAACCCCATCCTCTATACCTGTAACTTGGGGGGGGGGGGGGTTTAGCCCCACCCAACACCCCCCCCCAAGTTTGAAAACTGTGTTATGACCAGGGTTGCACAACTAAAAAGTTTGTTTTTGTTTAAATTTAAAGTTGGATTTCTTTAGAATTAAAAAATTCTTTGTTTTTTTGGGTAAAGTATAGCTTCTGCTGAGTGGCAAAAGGGCGTTCAAATGGTGTTTAGATGGTACAATTTATAATTATTCATGCATAAACTTGCTTATTAGCACCCAAACCAAGCTCCTTTTGGGGTTCCCAACTGGTTCCCAACATAGTACGACACCATACGCGACCATTTAGAGGCAGCAAATTTGGAGCCATCTACTTACAAATGCGCCGCGTGCAAAAATTTTTTTATGCAACCTCGGTTATGACATAGATAGACACGAAACATAGAGCCTTTTGAGTTTTGACTAACCAGTAACCCAATAAATCAACCGATTTCTACCCGCTTTTCTTGCATGTCGCATCACGTACTCAACATGGCACCGTTGAGCGCAAATTCCCGAAAACCACTTATGCACTTCTCGAAACATTTCCCATCGCGACTTCAGAACCCCCCCCCCCTCCACAAGAGCAAAACGCGCGGACTCACAATCAGTTTCTCGTCTGCACACTCGGCAATTAGCGCCTCTCCACCGTACGTTCTAATTAGCGCGTTGAGTAGATTCGCGTGCGCGTTTCTCGCCCGCACATTCCTCAGCTGCTCGCAATTGGAGTGCAATGCGCCTTCCAAAAGTGTCGCCTTCGACTGTCTCAGATGAAAGTCGCTGCCGGGTCGGGAATTCAGAAACTGCAGCAGTACTTTCAGCAATTTGAAGAGGTACTCCTTCAGTTTCGAGTCCCCAGCCGGTGAAGGCAGTTGCAGCAGCGAGCAGCAACGGCCCATCAGAGAAACGACTGCAAGAAATGTTTCGGAATCAAGTTAAATTGTGTAAATTGGTAAAGGAACAACAATTAATGATCCTGCGGGCAGATTATGGTACCAATCAAATGGTAACAGCCATACCTGTAACCGGGAATGGGACCTGGGGGGAGGGTTCGGGCACACTTTTTGGGGGGGGGGGGGTGTGATGGGTGGAGTGAAAATCTGGAGGAGGGGGGGGGGGGTCTGGGAAGGAAAAAAGGCACTTTTTGGTTGATTTTTGGTCAAAAAGACACTGTAAAAACCCTAAAATGGGTACTTTTTAGTCAAAACTACACTGTAGATAACCCAATATAGGTACTTTTTGGTCGATTTTTGCTCAAAAACACTGTACAAAACGCATTTATTTTGCATTATAGTATGTAGTAAAAAGTTTCCAAAAGTCTGGGGGGGTCTGGGTGGGGGTTCAGGACAACCTGGAGGGAGGGTTGGGGAGGGTGTGGGTAGGGTCAAACTCAGCACCTGGGGGGGGGGAAACCCCCCCCCCCAAAAAAAAACCCCACCCCAGTTACAGGTATGGTAACAGCCCAAACGCGCGCGCGCAGCACGCACGCACACACGCACACACAAACACCCGTGTGAGTTTACTCCGAGAAAGACCAACGCACGCACGCACGCACGCACGCACGCACGCACGCACGCACACACACACACCCTTGTGAGTTTACTCCGAGAAAGACCAACGCACGCACGCACGCACGCACACACACACACCCGTGTGAGTTTACTCCGAGAAAGAAAAACACACGCACGCACGCACGCACGCACGCACGCACGCACACACACACACACACACACACCCGTGCGAGTTTACTCCGAGAAAGACCAACGCACGCACGCACGCACGCACGCACGCACGCACGCACGCAGGCGCACCCGTGATATCCGCGACATCGTTCTGGAACGTTCGAAAGATCAGCGTGCAGGCGAGAACGACACAGCGTACTCTTCGCAAAGTTCGCTGCGAATTTTCCAAATTTTCACAATTTCCCAAATTTTCCACCAATTTTAGCTGGTCAAAGTGCGCAGCGGCGAGCTCAAAAAAGTCGCGCAAAACCTCTCCCAATTCCTTGTCCGATTCCGCTGTCGTTTTCTCCAGCAAAACCACGAGAAATTTGGCGGCGGTTCTTCTGATTTTCGTACTAAAAGTGGCGTCCAGAAATAAGAATAGTTCAAAATATATTTTCTCCAGAATTTCCTGCGAATTCAAGAGGTTTTTCTCGAGCAATTTATGCAGAGCCGACAAGAGCGGCCAGATGGAGGGAGCGGCTGAAATAAATTTTGAATTCTGAATTTTGAACTTGAAATGGAAATTGCCACTAACACAAATGACAATGATCTGCATACATGTAAGTGACCGGGGGGGGGGGGGGACCCAACCAGTCGAAAGTTCACCCCTTCCCAACTGTTTTCGAAAGATAAGAGCAGGCTTGGGTAAAAAAAATTTTCCTTTTTTTAAATAAACAAAAAACACATTTTTTAAGTTTTTTTTATTAAATGTTCTCAGCGACCGTTTTGGACGTCAAATCAAGGTTGCAGAAGGTGTTTTAAGCCTAGTAGACCGTCAATAACAGCGAACTAATTACTAAGGCTTTAATTTTTTTATTTTGCCCAAGCCTGGATAAGAGTATGTGATTTTGCGTCCTTTTCGTTGTTTTTGACCACTGCAATCAATCAGCCAGACCTAGCACATCAAACCACTTCCACATTTCTCAGCGAACAACAATTCCTCGATTTTCAATTATTTGCATAGCACGATGATGGCCCAAGTTACTGACAACACATCCAATCAAAGTACATATACCCGCTGTGAAACGCCTTGCGAAAAAATTGTTTACCCAGTTTTTCCGACGCGTTGTATTGGAGTTTCTCCAAAATGAAGTCCCTCACGACGTTCTCAGTGTGACACCAATTGGCGAATTGTTCGTTCGAATCAATGGCCGTCTCCAAGAATCGACTCATTTTCTTCTCCAAAACCGCCTCTTTCGTCCGCCGCAATGGCGCCTTCGCCTCATAGGCGGAAGTGAAAATCTCGAAAATTTCGCGCAAAATTTCGAATTCCATCTTAGGCGCGAAAGCGATCAGTAGGTCGAAGTAGGGTCGGCGGTCGTCCAGCGATAGCTCGTCGGACGTCGCCTTAATTAATTAGGCTGATCAGGCCCATTAAAACGTTTATCTTAATGCTTTCTGAGGCCAATTAACTGCGCAAGTCAAGGTCAAGGCCGTCCAGATTCCCCGATTTCGTAATAGAATCGTGCGAACGTTTCACAGTCCATATTTAATGACAACATTGGATAAAAATGCTGATGGGCTTTGAGCTAGCGCACCTTCGTAACAGTTTACAGACTAGATCGGCGACTTCTCTTTCGATGGATTTTCTCGTGCCATCACTGCCCTAGACTACAGATGGCGTTCTTCCGAATGTCTTTGGCTAATTATGCGGCTCTAGACGGGAAGGCGTCATGCTGCTACCGATATGGGCCATTGATGGCCATACATGTAACTGGGGGGGGGGGGGGTTGGGGGGGGGGGGGGGGGGTTGCCCGCCCCCAGCCAGAATTTTACCCCTACCCAGCCCCCCCCCCCAGAATTTTCCTGTAGTTTTCCAACTTGCCAACAATTGTACAAAGTAGTGTACTTTTTGCCTTTCTCAGTGTATTTTGGCCTTAAAACAGCTAAATAACGCTATTTATAGCCTATTTTAAGGCATTTTTGACCTATTTTTGACTGAAAAGTGCCTATTTAGACACTATTTTGGAACATTTTTTTCCCTTCTGGGGACCCCCTCCCTCTTCAAATCTGAGTACCCCCCCCCACGCCCCCCCCCCAGAAGTCTCTCAGACCCCCCCCCCCACTTCAAAAACCCGGTTACGTTTCATGTATGTTGATGGCCTCCTAGCGTTGCCCCTAATCCAACAACAGCAACAAATTGACATTTGAGGGCCGGAGGTGGGTGGCCTTTTAGAGTCCTTCTTTTCTATTTGATGGAAAGTCCATTTGACATCTGCTTATCGTGTTTTAAATCCCACAAACCTTCTGCACAGCGACTTTGGCGTACTGTTTGATGAGGTCCCCTCTCTGGGTGACCAACGCAAACGCCCTGAGAGTCTCCAAACAAGACGCCTGAACCAGTTTCTCTGACTTTTCACAAGTCTTGCTGTTCTTGTTAGCACCGGTGTCGGTTTTCGTCAGCAAAACCAGCAGAATTGGAGCGAAATTCGGGAAAAACCCGTCCAAAACCGCGCAATTTTGCGGGTGGCGCAAGAGGCGACGCAAGCCGGCGAGAATGGGCAGGCGTTCCGAGCCACTCTCTTTCAGCAAGTGGCCTGGAAATGAAGAAAAAAACATAATCCTGAAAAACTTCGTGATTCAGACTGATTTTATAAACAAAACACTACTTGATTGAGCTTTGGTTTTTTTTATACTTGGTTTTGTAATGAATACTGGTCTTGTTTTTTTAGGAGTCTGGGTGTATGTACGTGGGTGGGGATGGGGGGGGGGGGGGGGCTGCAAATGACAAACAGTCAGTATCCACAAGTACTACGAACCTATTTGTAATTTCGATATGTAGGGGGGGGGACGCATACCTGTAACCGGGAATAGGACCTGGGGGGTTCGAGCACTTTGTGGGGGAGTGAAAATCCGGAGGGGGGGTCAGAGATGGAAAAATAGGAACTTTTTGGCCGTTTTTTGACAAAAATAAATGTAAAAATCCCAAAATAGGCACCTCTTAATTGGGGGGGGGGGGTTCGCACAAATGTGGGGGTTGGAGGGGGCAGGGTCGAAACCAGCACCGGGGGAGGGAAACCCACACAAACGCCGCCCCCCCCCCCAGTTACAGGTATGGGGCGACGGCATACCTGTAACTGGGTCTGGCAGATTGGTGGGGGGGGGGGGGGACGGCTCTTTGGGGGCATCTGGAGCCAGAAGTCGGGCGTAGCTGACCATTTTTCCACTTATACTGGTACTTTTTGGTGTAGATAGGTGTAAATAGGATCTAATAATGGTATTTAGCTGTTTTATGGGCATATAACAGTGGCAAGCAATGAAAAACACCAACATTTTCTCGCTTGTATCGTTTCAGACAGGGTCAAAACTCTTTGGGATAATTCCGGGGGGGGCTGAAAAAATAGTGGGACGATACCCCCCCCCCCCCCACACACACACACACACACATAGGTACAGGTATGGGTGGAGGGCATTCCCCAACACAACGGCTCGAAGTCTAGGAAACATGTTTCATGCAAGACATAAAACAAAAACTGAAACAACACTACAGTACTGTGACAGATTTTGTCAAACAACAGTAAAAATACTTGCAATGTAAATAGGTGAAAACCCACAAACTGGCAAACCACACCCGAGTGAGTGATAGATAAATGAAAAAATTGCTATTGAAACTAAAATCGCTCACGCATCGTCGAAGAAATACTAATTACATAAAGGATGACACTACCAGCCCTAAAAATATTTAGTGAAATTTGCAACACCCACCCAAAATTCTGGCAATTTTCGGAAACACCTCCGACACATCATCTGCTGCGCCACAGAATTTCGGAAATAAATCCCAAATTTGCGCCTTTAGCGTCGAATAGAGCGCGATTTCTTTGTCGAAATTCAAATTCGATGTAATTGAGTTCGATTCCTGAGTTTCGCCACTTTTTTCCTCCATACTTTCATCGGGATTCTTGGGGCTTTCTCGCCACAATTTTAGTTGTTCGTGGATTTTCGCAGCGGACATCAAAAGTTGCTCGTGAAATCCAGCCAATTTGCAGTTTTCCCCGATATTCTCGCGTAAAATCGGCAAAATCCAACAATTCTGCAGATTTTCCAAACTTTCCAAAGTCGCGTCAAAGTCGATTTTCAGCGGCAAAACGTCCAGCATGTAAGAGGGGCCTATAATGGAATTAACCCAATCATTGCCACTCAACGATTCGATTACTGTAGACATGCAACAAAATCAGCAATTGTCTATGCAAATTCGCAATTGAATGAGACAAGCAACAGTGGACGGGACACCATACCTGTAACCGGGAGGCCCACCATTTTTCCAACACTCCCCAAATCCCCCCCCCCCCAGAATTTTCCCATGGGATTTTCACTCTGTCTAAAACGATAAAAGTGAGTAAATGTTGGTGTATTTCCGGGCTTTCCTTTCCAATGTTATACGACCATTAAACAGCTAAATAACACTGTTTAGACCCCATTCATACCCATTTTTGACCAAAAAAGTACCCTTAAAACTCAAAAAATTGGCCGGCTATCCCCCCACTTTTTGCTCGAAACACCTCTCCCCCAGAATTCGGCCCTTCCCCCCCCCCCTCACTCTTCCAGACCCGGTTACAGGTATGCGTTAGAGGATTGATTGGTTGACCCGCACGCAAAATACGCACGGTTTAGCAGTCGTTAGGAATGTTTCAACACTGGTATGTATCAGAGTGGACTCATACTGCGGACTAATAAATAAATAAAAAAAATTCTCTTCAAAACGTTGGAAACCATGTGATTTGCATGCGTGTGTGCTCGTGCGTGCGTGCACAGTTAGGCAACCCAAATATCTCCAACAAAAGCCCACCCATCGCATAAACGACCGCCCCGAAAAAGCGGTCAAATTCAGCGGAGAACCTGCCCTCCTCCTCCCCCTCTCTGAGTTTCGCCAAATTCTGCAGGATTTCCGCAAAACACTGAGAATTCAGCAGATATTTCCGGCCGAAAAAAGTGACAAAATTGGCGAATATCGCCAAAATTTCCGCCCAATTCTGACCGCTGCGCAGATTCAGCGATCTATCGAGAATTTTTGCGATTTCATCCACCGCTTCCAATGGGACTTGTAACTCTGCGAAACTGAAAAATACAGTGAATTTAGTATCTTTTTGACAAAAAAAAAATTTTGACAAAAAAATAATAATGCATAAATAGGGTACACCCACCGATTGTACCACAAATCTCTATGCAATTTCACCGCTTTGCTGCCACTCAGCAGCGACGTTGTAGACAACAGCAAGAATTTTAGTGTAATTGTATGCGATAATTTTTTTTTAATTGTTCAACCTTGCAAGCAATTAATCGAATAACGGTTGGAGCTCGCTTGAGTTTGTGCAAAATACACTCATAAAACACTCGCAATTTACATTTTTTTACATTTTGTTTATTACGTTTACATTTTGTTTATTTAGAAAGAACGATTGTACACAGAACTACGGTGGACCACCGATCGGGAAAAACCAATGCTTCGATATATACCACAAGTGGAACATTTCTTGCGATCTAGCAATAACCTATTAGACTGCTGCACCTACGCTTCAATTCAACCCCATCCAGATGTTAAGATTATTGTCAACTCACTCACTCATTGAGCAGTTGCTCGCAGCAATCTCTGGCAGCCTTCAAAACGGCTACATTGGAAACGTTCTCAAAAGTGGACAACAGTTTGCGAAAACTCCTTAGGAACAAATGTGCGGTGTCGGAAGCGCAACCAGTTGAATTCGCCAGGAGACACAAATTCGACTGGCCCAACAGCTGAAACAAATCACATTATGGTTCGCTCGCGGAGTTAGAGCACTGGCGGATCCAGAAAAAAATTTCGGAGGGGGAGAGGGATTTTGCAAAAGGGCAGAAGGGAGAACCCTGTTGAACTTTTTGGATGTTGGGCCATTTTGGCAGTGGTTTGGACACCTAATAGGTCCATTTTTCGCAACTAACGAATGCGGCGCCGCAGGGGAACATTTTGCTGTTTTCGACAAGCAATTTTACGCTGAAAACTAGGACCACTAGACTCGTTTCTTCTCATACAGCATATCCCCCCCCCCTTTTCCCCCTAGATTTCCGATTTCGGGAGCGGGAATTCCACCCACCCTTGGTAAGAAGAGTAGAAAAAATCCATTATACCAAAAAAAACCAAAAAACCATTATACCAAAAAAAAAATTATACCAAAAAAACCAAAAAAAGAGTACAGTCAAACAAAGACAAGAGACGTAAATCCAGAACAAATGCAGCAAAAAAAACATTTAATTGGGGTTGGGAAGGGGTAAAGTTTGCCGACTGGGTGGGTGTAAGTAACCAGCCGTTACATGTATGACACAGCCCCAGGGGGTGTCCCAGCGCTAGAACGGGGGAGGAGGGGGGGGAGCTTTTCCCAAAAAGGCGACAACATGAAAAAACTACACCAAAAATCACCATTTGGGATCGGTCGAAAAAACCTTAGAAAATTCCGGGGGTTGAGGGGCCCCGGGGGAGGGTGTAAGGTAGCCGAGGCTGCCCCCCCCCCCCCAGCCGAAGTGACGCCACCCACCCTAATCCACAGTTCGTATCTCTGCGCCTCCGCCAACATGGGTTCAAAGTCGAACAGCGCCAGAACGAGCTGCGTGTTCAGCTCCTTGGGTAGACTCCGGGCGTTGGGTAGCCTGCGGAGGCCCTCGAACAGGGTCCTGGCGGCGCCGGCGCTCCCCAAGCTGTCTCTGGCGTTGAGCATCACCTTGAACAGCGTCTCGACCAGCGTCTTGAAGTGGCACGCCCCCACGCGGTGTAGCACCCGCGAAAGCAACACCAAAAGACGTTCCCACGCCGAACGAGTAGGTGCTAAACCACAGCAAGTGGACATTTGGAATGGGGAATTTTGGAATTTGTCATTTGCGCAGTGGACAAAAAGTGCGCAGCTCTAAAGCTGCAGACATGTTTCAATTGCCCTACTTAGAGAAGGAAATGCGTTGTTCTTGAATCATGACCACTGATCCAAACAAACACAACTTCATATCCAACCATCAGCTACAAATTGGGTGTTTGCATGCGCCATTGGCCGCACACACTGCACAGCATTGCTGCAACCGGGCCTGACAGAGTGGGGGGGGGGGTGGCTAAATGACCTAATTTTGTGGGGGGGTCTCCGAGCCAAAGGGGGGGGGGGGGGTAGCCGGCCATTTTTAATTACTGTTACTTTTTGGTCAAAATGGGTCAAAATAGGCTCAGCTGTTTTATGGTCATATAACACTAAAAGGCGCTGAAAACACCAACATTTACTCACTTTTATCGTTTTAGAGAAGCTGAAAATCCCTTGTGAAAATTCTGGGGTCTGGTGGGCGGGGGGGGGGGGGGTGTTGGAAATAGTGGACCTAAAAGACCCCCTGGCAGTTACAGGTATCGTGCACGTACTTATTATTAAGCGGATCAGGCAAGTTGTGGGCCGAGGGAATGGTGACCGAAACACTGGTGGCAGCTTTGTGCACCAAAATAGCGTGCAAATAGCTACTCTTAACACAAACTTGGGCCGAAATAGCGCTACGTCGGTACCCTTTATCGAAAACAGCGAAAAGGACGCAAAAACACGCCAACACGTCATCTAAAGGTGAACAGAACCAAACGGAACAAAAACCATATGTATCTGTAGTAATGTTGGGCTTTGGTGTAGTCCGCAAGGCGTTGGATTCTTTCTTGACCGCGAGGGCGGGGGTTTTTGATTCCTTGCCGGGTGAAAACCACGGCAACCCCCTTGGGCAAGGGGTTTAAACCACTGCTCCGGTTTCTGGCTGTAGCGTGGCTTCGGCCAAAAATCAGTGCCAGGTGGGGGCCCACGTTGCCCCGCCGCAGAACAACGTCCAATGTTATGTATATGGCGCCGCCTGGTTCTTGTGATCTAGTCAACGGCCATTGTGCTGGTCAGGTGGCTGTCGTCAAAATAAAGTTTTATTAAAGTTTTTTTTTTTGAAAAATCCTGGGGGAGGGTTGTGAGGAAGAATCAGACATGTAACCGGGTTTTTGAAAAGTGGGGGGGGGGGAGGGTCGGAGACCATTCTGGGGGGGTGTGTGGCAAGCAGATTTGAAGAGGGAGGGGGGTGTCAGAGGGTAAAAAAGTGTACCTAAATAGTGTCTAAATAGGCACTTTTTGGTCAAAAATAGGTTAAAATAGGCCATAAATAGCGTTATTTAGCTGTTTTAGGGTCAAAAACACTCAAAAAGGCGAAAAATACACTCCTTTTTACAGTTGTAGACAAGTTGGAAAACTTTTGAAAAATTCTTGGGGGGAGGGTTGGGGGGTTGGGGGAGGGGTAAACTTTCACTGGGGTGGGTACCCCCCAGTTACATGTATGGGGGGGAGACCCCCGTTACAGGTGTCCCACATCCAGTTACAGATGCAGTTGCAATTTCAGCCAGCTATGGGAGGTACAAACGCGCATGCACGCACACCAGACCAGAAAATTTTACGCTAATTCTAAAATACCACTGACCACTTTCGAGTTTTTCAATTAGAAACTGCGCCACGGTTTCAGCGGCGGGTGGAGCTTCTGCCTTTCCTCTGCGTCCGAATTCAAACTGTTGGATCCGATTTCGCGCCGCTTTGGGGAACTCGCGTCGTCACGACACACGAAGGACAGCAGACAGAACAGTAGCTTTCTGGAGATTTCAAAGGAGTTGGAATTTGAATTTGAATTTTTGAACTTTTCGTCCGGCTGATTTACCAAAAGTTTTCCCACGCAATTCAGCAGCTGTTTTACAGCGGCGTTTCGGCGCGCTTCCACGCAGCGCGACAAATGCAGGTGGAGCAACTGGAATTAAATTTTTTTAAATTCCCAAATAAAATTGCGAGAAAACAGTGCCAAAAATTTGTCATGCAAAAGCCAATCGCTTGAATCACAACGCAAGTGGTAAATTTATGCCATTTTTGAAAAGAAAATCTTCAATTTCTTTTTTTGAATGCCGATTTTTTTAGAATGAGTCTTATTTCATTTTTTTTTAAATTCACAACAGCCAAACAACCAGCCAGGTTACGGTATGCAAACTACCGTACCTCGCCCATTCGCTCGAATAATTCACCAATACGGGCCTCTCCACTTTCTCTATGCAAATCCCCAGTAGGTATACTGTAGCGGCGATTCTGTGCTCCAAAGGCATTTCTGAATTTTCCGCATTTTCAGTGGGATTTTTCTGCAGTTTTAAAGTGTCCAAAGTGGACAAAAGCGCACCAAAATACTCAAGGTCGGTTTCCTCGCCACTCTGGGGATTTGATGACCTCAGTTACGGTAGCCAACACGGCCAATACCGACCGCTGCAACGCAGCATTGGACCTGAATTTAGAAACGGAATTTAGGAAGACGGTGAAATTTCGGTAGAGCGACTTCTTTACTATACACTTCAATGTTCTAACTGAGCGTTCGGTAAGAGTTCTGGAGGCGCCATAACCAATA
>JASAMY010003496.1:0-20542 GCA_030248085.1 Paralinhomoeus sp. GSCO2_6 | reverse complement strand
CCCCCCCCCCTACCCCCCCCCCCCCAACCCCAGAATGTCGTCTCTGGCGCTCCTCCCCCCTCCCCATTTTCACAAAGCCGGTTACACGTATGTTCCCACCACTCAAACAGTCTGAGACAGTCAGCAGGCACGCACGCACGCACACACGCACCGAAACGCACGCACGCACGCACGCACGCACGCACGCACGCACGCACGCACGCACGCACGCACGCACGCACGCACTCACGCACGCACGCACGCACGCACGCACGCACGCACTCACGCACGCACGCACGCACGCACTCACGCACTCACGCACGCACGCACGCACGCACGCACGCACGCACGCACGCACGCACGCACCGCAACGCTCTCACCGCAGCGCACGCACGCACGCACGCACGCACCAGCACGCATTGAAACACAAGCCGGTTACATGTACATGTATGTTCCCACCACTCAAGCAGTCTGAGACAGTCAGCAGACACGCACGCACACACGCACGCATGCGCGCACGCACGCACGCACCGAAACGCATGCACGCACGTAGAGAAACGCACACACGCATGCACTGCAGTGCATGGACGCACGCACGCACGTACCAAAACGTAGGCACGCACGCACGTACGTACCAATGTACTGCGATTACTGTATGCATTTGCATATGGCAATTCAACAGTTCAACCCACCCATAACAATATCGGCGTCGAGCGCATTCCATTGAGCCATCACACGTGCCTGTACATCAAACCGTTCGCGAGTAACACGCGGCACAGCTGTTTATCAGGGTCAGCGCGTCAGCGTCTGACCCCTAATATGTGACCACTTTCTCAGTGCTTATTATTGAATCTTTGATCGCCTATAACTTTTGATTGCCTGAACGGATTTCGGCGCGTTATGGCGCAAAAGAAGCGCATTCTTCTGAGGAATCCAAGGAGCCATCGCGCGTTTTCGTATTCTCGCGCGTTAATGGTAAACTCCAAAATGTTCGTAACTGGAGGCTTTCCAAAGCATTCTACATTGGGGGACAACAACACAAACGCTGAGCACCTCTGTTGGCGAGCAACCTTCATACCTATATGCTACTACATACTCTTGAATGAAAATTACATAGTCCCAGGCTCATATGTTGCATGAGATCCACTGTTTCAGACTGCCAACACAAGTAGAAAATATGCATGATTGACATGGTTTGCAGTGTGGTCGAGCGACTGCTTAGAAGGAGAATATGCTAAGTGGAGAAATGTTACAAAGCATCACTAGGAGCCATTAAGGACTAGAGACACCGATCCAAGAAGAATGAGAAGGATCGATGGAGTAGGGAAATAGGTGGCACATGATCCTATTGAGGACTCAATTGTGCACAGCACTGGGCCTTTCTATCGAAACCCTAGTAGGAGCAGGCACTAGGCTCGATGGATGGCACTGGGGCCATGAACGAGTCGGTGCCTGGCAAAAAACGACAAGTGAATAGAAGGAGAATATGCTAACTGGAGAAATGTAACAAAGTATCACTACTGCTAGGAGCCATTCAGCACTAGACACTATCTAGAAGCAATGAATAGGATCGCTAGATTGGTCAACAGAATTGGGCCACACAGAATTGGGCCATCCCTTTGGAATTGTCATGTTCCTGCTGCCAAGCTGGCTGCACAATTTCACCCACTCGGGTGATGTTGCGTGGTCAGTGTACAACTGATGGCAACCAGGAACTGGCAATTGGAAATGCTCAACCATTTGGGCAGGATCCACCTCTATTGTGTGGGTGAAGAAAGCCACAGTGCGCACACACACACATGCATGCTGGTGGGGCTGCATTACTTGTACCTGCGGCTTTTTTTCTGTAAAACTGTCAAATTTGGACTAGTGTCTAGGCATCTTTAATGCGCGCGTGCGTGCGTGTGAGCGTGCGTGCGAGCGTGCGTGCGTGCGTGCGTTTATGGCAATGATCACCTTTTGTCTTACGAAAAAACACTGTATTAAGGAAAAATTTGCAGGTGGCTGCAAAAAGGTGAATATGTGACGCTCTTGTGTTGAAGTCCAGTTTGAAAAAGAGCGGTATTAAGGCATGCCCCTCTGATTTCTGGCCACTTCCACATTGTAGCTGATCAACTTCAGTTTGAACAAACCATGTATTAAATCTGAACCAAACGCAGCAACACGTCACATATTCGGCGTTTTTTTGTGTGAGCCATGTCACTCAGTCAAGCCCAAGCACAAACGTCCATCAACTCAAATCTCTTCTCTAACAAGTCGTTATTATTGCTCATTACCATGAACCTGACACTGCCAAAGAATGTCTTGCAGTGCTAAAATTTGTTGCATGTGGGTTTGGTGACGATGTACAGTTGGTGATGTGTAGGCGAGACATACAATACGTACTACAATCCTGCTCCATTCCCTTCTGGCATTACACCCAATGACGAACTGTTCGTCCAACATTTGTGATGTGCCCCCAGCCATGTAATGCCCTAATGCGCGCGTGTGTGCTGCGTGCATGCGTGTGTGCTGCGCGCGTGCGTGCGTGCTTGCGTGCGTGCGTGCGTTCGTGCGTGCGTGCGTGCGTGCGTGCGTGCGTGCGTGCGTGCGTGCGTGCGTGCGTGCGTGCGTGCGTGCGTGCGTGCGTGCGTGCGCGCATGCATACGTGTGCATGTGCTTATTTCTCACATTCAATCTGTGTAAAATGTCAGCCAGTTCCAGTCACGGATATTTTCGCTGCACATTTATTTCCATTGCGGGCGAACACAAAACACGCCGAATATGTGACGTGTTGCTGCGTTTGGTTCAGATTTAATACATGGTTTGTTCAAACTGAAGTTGATCAGCTACAATGTGGAAGTGGCCAGAAATCAGAGGGGCATGCCTTAATACCGCTCTTTTTCAAACTGGACTTCAACACAAGAGCGTCACATATTCACCTTTTTTGCAGCCACCTGCAAATTTTTCCTTAATAGCACTTCTTAAGCGTTTTTGGGTCACACTACAATGAAAAAGGACACAAAAACACGCATATTCACCCAATTTTTCAATAATGAGAGAGGGTTTCCCGCAACTTATCCGGGATGGCGATGGCCAGCAGGGGGGGGGGGGGTTGCTCCCGCAAAAAAGCGGGACGGCCTTGGCCAGGGGGGGGGCGGACCCCCCTAAACCACCCCTGAGCCCACGTCATAGGTGTAGATTGGTCCAAAAGCCCAGGGGGGGGGGGGGGTGTCTGGGGGTTTCGAGGGGAGGGGGTCTAGAGCCATCCCGGATAAAATGACCGGGATCGAGAATTTTGGAGGAGGGGTGGTTTAAGTGGAGGATTTTGCACCAAAATAACGTGTAAAATGGGTACGTTTTGGTCTAAAATGGGTCAAAATAAGGTCTAAATACCACTTTTCAGGCGTTTTTGGGTCATACTACACTGAAAAAGAAACAAAAACACGCATCTTTACCCATTTTTTTTAATATTGAGGGAGGGTTTCCCGCAAGTTCTCCAGGATGGCGATGGCCAGGGGGGGTCGGTCCCGCAAAAAAGCGGGACGGCCATAGCCAGGGTGGAGGTGAACCCCCCCTAGACCACCCCCTGAGCCCACCTATGGTATGATCGTGCCACATCTTTTTCAGTTTTTAAAACTTTTACTTTAAAACTTTGAAACTTTGGGAAAAAATGGCTATTTCCAAAAGACGCAACAGACGCAACAGACGCAACGGCTCAGGCTTAGGCTTCGCTTAGGCTTAGGCTTAGGCTTAGGCTTAGGCTTAGGCTTAGGCTTCGCTTAGGCTTAGGCTCAGGCTTAGGCTTAGGCTTAGGCTTTCGCTTAGGCTTAGGCTTAGGCTTAGGCTTAGGCTTTCGCTTAGGCTTAGGCTTTTGCTTAGGCTTAGGGTCTGTTGCGTCTGTTGCGTCTGTTGCGTCTTTTGTGAATTGCCGAAAAAATACTCGCGCGGGGCACGCGGGGCGCGCGGGGCCACCCTGTTTACCTACTTGGGGGAAACAATTTGTCAGGCGGAGCATTTGGCATCGAAACGCACCAAATAATAATCGCGCATAATTTAGGCTTTGCTTATGCTTTGATTAGGCTTAGGCTTAGGCTTAAGCTTTTGCTTAGGCTTAGGCTTAGGCTTAGGCTTAGGCTTAAGCTTTTGCTTAGGCTTAGGCTTAGGCACGCACGCACGCACGCATGCAAGTGCACGCACGCACTGTCTCGTCTGGTCAGCACCGCCAAGAAGCATGGCATCCAAGTCCCAGACGAGCTCGCCGACACGACCGAAAATCTGAAAGTCACCGTCGTGCGACAGGACATGATCAACGCGTCCGAAGAAGACGAGACGTTTCAGCTGGTCAGAAGATACATGAAGTCGCGCTGGCCCAACGCCAGCAAAGTCGGAGGCGACCTCAGGCCCTACTACAGCCTAAAAGACCAGCTCGAGATGACGCAGGGATTGCTGAGAAGAAGCGACGGTCGCGTCGTCGTTCCAGCAAGCCGCAGAAGGCTAGCTGCTGACGGAAGCGCACGCCGGCCACCCCGGGCCCCCACGTCAGGATGAAGCGCAAGCTGCGCGAAAGCTACTGGTGGCCGCGGCTCGACAAGGACGCTGAAGCGATGGTCAAGAGCTGTCACGCCTGCCAGCGCAGCGACAAGTCGACGCCGAGAAGAAACGCGCCCCCAACGAGACGACGACCGCCAGCTGAGGCGGCGAAAGAATATGCGATCGACATTACTGGCCCATTTTACAGTAGACAGTACATCGTCTGCCTCGTCGACTACTTCTCCAAGTTTCCCGAGATCCTGTCGACCACTACAACAACACGGCGAGAATCGTCGACCGGTTGAAAGGCGTACTCGCGCGGTATGGCAACCCAGATAGCGTCACGTCCGACAACGGCCCACAGTTTACGAGCCTCGAGTTTGCGAGCTTCCTGCAAAGCAGCGACATCCTGCACATCCGGACGGCCGTATACAATCCACAGGAGAATGGCCTCGTCGAGTGTTTCAATCGCTACATCAAGCATGGAGTCCAGACATTCACGGAAGAGGGGAGGAGTGGCGCGACGGCCTGCGTCGCTTGCTGGCGCACTGCGACGCCGCAAGCGGCCGACAGCAAGAGCCCCGCCGAACTCTTCCTCGGACACCACGCCCGTCTGCCGTTCCAGCTGCGAGAACAGCGCGACAAGGAACAACCATCTGGCGTCAAAGAAGCTGGCGACAAAGACGACAGCGACACGAACGACGAGCGGCCAGCGCCGGTGCCAAGACGACAAGTTGGAAAGTATAAAGTGGGCGACCGCGTGCTCACCAAACTTTCGCACGCGCCCAAAGGCACCGCGCCCTACTCGAAGCCAAAGACCGTCGAGAAGATCGTCAGCTACTAGAAGTTCCTGCTGAGCGACGGCCAAATTTGGCACGACAGAAAACTGAAGAGGTGCCGACGGCCGGACGCAGAAACCATGGCCGAGTACAACGACGACATGGAGCGCCGCAGAGAAGCTGAGCCCGTCGAACAGCTTCCGAGACGCTACGCTCGCGCCAACAAAGGACGGGTCGGGCCGGGCTACTCGCCACCGCCTCACGCGCTGCTCAACCGGCCGCTGAAGAAGAAGTGAGCCTCCGCTCAGGGGGAGGCAGTGATGTGTCGGAAGATCAGACATGCCTACCGTGGCATACCATTGATGAATTGATCACACTCAGTGAACAGTGCATTGGGAAAATAGAGTGTTAGTATAAACAACTTAGTAACAACATATCACTTCGGTGTAGCAGCAACTTTTCCTCGTCCTCCATCGAGTTGACGAAGGACAGGCATTCATTCTACGCCAGTTATTATTATTGCAATTATTATTCGGTGCTTTTTCGATGCCGGCCGCCGACTGTCTTCTCCAAGTAGGTATCAAATTAGCTGCCCCGCGCAAATCTGCCCCGCGTGCCCCGCGTGCCCCGCGCGAGTATTTTTTCCCAAAACTTTTGCTTTCACAATGCACCAAACGACATTTCAAAAATGACAAATAGAATCTAAGCGACCCGTGCGTCTAGTGCGTCCGTAAAATACCGTAACTTCTCCAATAGGGTCCCTCAGCCAGTGTCTTCAATAGTGAGGTACAGAGGTACGGAGAGGAGAGACTGAAATATTAGCTGCCCCAGGTCTCCTTCATAGTGTCCCAGGGGAAGGCTTAGTTAGGCGTGGGCCTCACTTGCTTCAGCTTGTGATTAGGCAGGCAACACAACCTTCTGACCCTTTCGACCCCTTTAGGCAAACAACATCACAGTGTTGCTGATCACAATCGTTTGTCTCATACCGTCTTCCGATATTCGATTTTCCAAATAGAGACACTGGGGGCGGAACCATAAAAGTTGATGATGAGATGTTAGGAAAACGGCATCGCTTGCCGCCGATGTAGAAGATGGCGCGTTTGGTTGAGCATGCAGCCGCGTAGCTCAGTGGTTAGAGCGACAGTCTCATAATCTGTAGGCGTGAGGTTCGATTCCCGCCGCGGCTCCGCTGTTTTGCACAAATTGAAGTTTGAGCTGAAGAAACTGTGCTCATTGCGTTTTGTTCAAGCCATTTGGCGGACCAGTTTGCAGTGTCCGTTTATGTCTACGAGAAGTCAATGTAAAAACGTAACTAGCACCTTCGCAAACCGAGTTTTCCGAACCGAACATTTTTTTTATATGGCTTCGTTTCGAACAGGGCAAGCCGAATACTAAAAATCCGCTTGTAAAGTCGAAACGAGACGCAACCTGTCGCACCGTTGTCAATGTCAACCGCTCATTTTCGTTCAACAGCACACACGCAAGCACTATGCCAACAAGAGTACGAATGATACGTTTCTGGTACCTAATGTTGTCCGTTGCCGCAACATTGAGCATTGCTATTAGTCAAGGCGAGAGAATTAGCACAGTGCAGCTTTATTGCTGCATCAAAATTTATACAAGCTTCCAATTTAGTGCAAATTTGTTCCGAACCATATTCTGCGGTGGACGACAATGGAGATGGCATCAACGACTATTGCTTGGCCGCCTTTATGGAAATGTCAGCTGCGTTTTTGCTCGAGCTACCGTAAAACCATTTCAAATTCCAGAGTCCCTGGCTCGTTCGACCAGGCGCAAGCAAAATGCGTGCGCAAGAACGCAAACGGCTCATTGCCTCAGATAAAAACACGACAACGTTCGGCCATTTGTGAGCCGCGTTTGCTTTCTGATCTTGTAGTGCTTCCGCAAATCTTCCAATAGTACTTCGGGTCACTTAGGTGGGTATCTTTCAACACCTCGGTATCGAGGACAACACTATTAAAACGGGTCTACTATTGGAGATAGAGGGTAGTTCAAGTTCAAGTTGTTAACTAGGTATTTGATTTGCCTACGGATACACCTACAAATCATGGAACTGCACTGCACATCAACTATTTAGTGGAGGAAGTGCTGGGGCTTGTACCGGACGAGCGTCGCTTCTGGCTTGGCGTATATGGCCGCAGTGAGCTGACGACGCACCCGAATGGCTCTTCCACACAGGAGAGAACGGTCGAGTTTCTGGATGGATTTGCCGCAGGTCCGGAAGGATTCACCGATTTCGACGAGGAGGCACTGGCGACGATGAGAAGCTTTGAGGAGCGCCAGTGTGGCTACAGCTCCTCAGGGGGCTATAGACCGACTCGGGTTACGAAAGCGTGGAAGCTGGGCAGCTGCGACAACCATGGACCCATGATCCTTGTCTGTGGTAGGGCGCCACGCACCGTAGACCCTCAAATAGTCATTGCAAGCTGAAGCAGGCCCGGGATTCACTGGAAATATTCAAAATGTCACGACAGGGCGATTGGGCCACTTCGGGAAACGTTTCTAAGAAATCTTACCTAACTTGCTGAGGGCATTGCATACTTTGTCTTCAGGCTTCACCTCCAATCTTATTACAGGCTACCCCATCAACTGCAACTGTGTCAAGTGGACGTTTACGCCTCCCAAGTCCCAGTGCGACGAGTGCAGCTTCTGCCCAGCTGGTTTTACCGGAGTGGATTGCAAGCAGCGCGCAGGTTTTTTCTTTCATAAAACGTGGAGATTATATTACTGTACAGCACAATACGAACAGTTACTTTCGTGACAGCGACAGAAAGCGGAGCTGGGGGCGGAACCTCTACGTCATGCCGCAGGGGCTTCACGGCTGTCGATGACGACGGAGACGGCGCCGCCGACTACTGTATGTCCGGCACGATTCCGCTGAAGTGAGTCACCCGTCGCATGCAGCAATCAATGTCGTATGTACATAGGTAGGTACATATATGCACTGTAGCAGCTGATGTCCATTCACGAGAGCTCAATGTACTGCAAGGCACGTTTGTATGTACAATGGTGCCCACCCAGCCCCATGCCAGTGCGCGGATGCGTTCTGTAGCGATTCCAAGAGACGTCAACGTTCAGCGTCGCCAGATCTTTTTCCATCGAAGTCAGTTGGTTGGAGGCAGCGGGCAAATGCCGGTCTGTGGGGGCGGCAATCGCAGTGCCCAGCACGAGAGCCAGATTCACCAAGTGTGAGTCAGCACACATTTCCGCACTGTAGACACAGCAGAGCTTACAACCATATCCTTGATCAAACTGGTATCAAGCTCCTCGGGTTCAACCAAATCGTCCAGCCAGCGGCAATAGGCATGCTATGGTCGCGGTATTGCTATTCTGTAGGGTACTGCAACAAAGACACAGTGGTCACTGGTTGAGTGGAGGAGGCGACATTTGCCTCTTGGAAAAGAAGAGAACACCATTCGCCGCTTAGGGGACCGTCTCATAACCGAGCAGTCGTCGCGTCCAGCTGCGTCTGGGTCGCGACTCCATCTGACCAGGGTGTGGCCCGCGGCCAGGTTCGACCCGCCCTGCTCCGAGAGGCAGCACATAGTGCCCGCACTCGCTTGGCCCGACGGCAGTCCCGTCGCTCGCGGATTGCCCACGCTGCGCGCCGCTTCTGAGGAACTCGTGCATAGCGGGGACGTTCCGCGCGAGGTGACGCACGCGCGCTCGCACCGACACACACGCACGCACGCACGCATCGGCACGGACGCACGGCACTTTCAGCCGGATCTCCTGAACAAGACTTGCGCAGTCGCGACCTACGCGGCCCAATGGGAGCTCTACAACCTCCGAGGCCGCCGACGCTATTGCACCGTCGCTGTCACGCGCACCGGCAGTTCATTCCGGAAATTGTTTCACGTCATTTGTGGTTGAACTTCTATTCTGTCAGTCTGTGCCTCTCGCATGCAGTTTCAATGACAGGAATTCGCAGGTTACGCGCTGAGGGAGGAGGCGCTGGCGCGAAAGCCTTGCGTCAGTGGTCGATACCGTCACGCGGCGAGCGGTGAGTGCCGACTCTGCGACTGTGACGCTACTGGAAGAGGCACCAGGTATATACGTACACGCCGTAAACATACTCCAACAGTGCCCCCCCCCGGGAACAGGCACAACACTTGCAACCTCTACTCACTCAGGAAAACTATTGGAGGGGGCTGCACGGATGAAGGGGTCCCCCCTATTGCTTACTTAGTAGCTTCTCGTTCAGACGCTGCGATGCGCTGTCGGGCGAGTGTGTTCCTTTCGAAGCCTACGCTTTTACAACGGAGGACCGGCCGTGAAAAGACCTTCGTGACCTTGTCCACTTTGTCTGGTTCTTTCGATATGATCATTACTGGTCGTGGCCCCCTCAAAAAAAAATTACTGGTCGTGGCCCCCTAAAAAAAAAGACAAACATTTGTCGAAAATTCTAACCGCTTGCGGTTGCGTTGGTTTAACTCTTTTGCCGGTGAGTGGACGGTATAAACACGTGCTAAAAAGGTCAACAGTCTATCGATTGATGTGCATGCGATCACCCATACCAACTCCACCATACCTGTAACCGGGTCTGGAAGAGTTGGGGGGGGGGGGTAGCCGGCCGATTTTGGGTGTGGGGTCTCTGGAACAAAAGTGGGGGGGGGGGATAGCTGGCCCTTTTGTGACCTATACTTTTTGGTCAAAAATGGGTATAAATAGGCTCTAAACAGTGTATTTAGCTGTTTTATGGTCTTATAACACTGAAAAGCACTGAAAAACACCAACATTTGCTCACTTTTATCGTTTTAGACAGAGTGAAAATCCCTTGGGAAATTTCTGGGGGGGGGGGGGTCAGGGAAGGGAGTGTTGGGTGGGTGTTGGAAAAATAGTGCGGGGCCCCCAAACCCAACCCCCCGCCCCAGCTACAGGTACGTATGAACTCCACCTATCGGTAGAGACGTTCATATGTACCGTTTAGGGGACCGTACGTACACAACCTACAGTGGACGCACAGATACAAGATTTTCAAGGAGCACATCGAATAAAGTTTCCATATATGTGTACAAAATAGATGATCCTCAATGTGTCAAAGCTTCTTGTTCCGAGGGAGCACCGTAACGTTTCCTGCCACTGAAGCTGATGGGTGCAACTGCTTCTCAAGGTTATAACATAAAATTTCCTCCGCTAACATCGCGAGCGATGTTTCCGCGTCCCAACTGGTTCGCTGCACTATAATCCATTCAGACAAGAACATGTTGACCAGGTCGCCTTCCAGATACACACTGTCCACGAGCATTTGTTCCAAGCACGGCGCTGCAGCCAAGAACTCGCCGTACGAAACCACCAATGGCTGGCGCGTGGTACTCTTGCAGCGATAGTTCACCGCGTGGACGACCAACGCCCGTAGACGAGGCGCCATCAGGCCCACAAGTAGCAGCATGGAGCCTCCATGGCCGCAGTTGCAGCGGTTGGACAGCTCTTGAGCGACCAGGTCCAGCTCCAGCCTCAGCAGGCGCTGGAAACGCACTGGAGCGCTCTGCCACGAGCACTGACTGCAGGCGTGACCATCCAGCGCCGAGAACCCGAGAACTGACGCGCCTCCAGTATTTCCAGCGCTGGAGCGCAACTGGCCAGGTGGGCCAGCAGCGAGTCTTTGACCGGGTCCAAATGAGACGTTGGCAGTCTCAGTTCGGTCAGCTGCGCCGTACGGAGTTTCAGAGAAAAAGTCTGGAGCGTGAGAGAGACGTGTTCGAGAGAAACGCTTCTCAAAGTTGGCAGCTGCAGCAGCTGCAGTAGTGGCGTTACCAGCGGCTCCTGGTGATGATAATGGCGACGCTGACAGCCGCTGATCTTGATCTGCCTCAGTCTGTTCCGCCTGCGACAATTCTTCGGTCCAATTCGAAGGAAGCGAGAGTGAGAGCACATTCGTGAACCAAACCTGGTCTGCAGTTCTTCGCTGATCCTGCCGGCCAGTGCTCTCCCTATGAACCGGGTTTCTTCCGTCATCTCCATGGATGTGTCATGGTCTTTAGAACATACGTGCCACGAACCAAACTGTTGGGGACGGAAGCTACATACCCAGGTTCAGAATGTTGAATTGGGTGTCCCCACTCCCCACTACTATCCGCTTCCCGCTCACCCATCAAGCACAGAACAATAGTTCCCTGGCGACCAATGCGGTATGCATGTACGTATGTGTTGTACATGTATATTGTGTGGTACACTACGATGTACACACTACTGGGGGGGGGGGGTCGATTTCAACGCGAAAATTATGTGCAAAACACCACCACTACCTCAGGAAGAAGAAGCACAAGAAAAAGCGACACCCAAGTAGTTCTGAGACACGTACGCTCCACCAGGAATAGGACAGATGCAGCGAAACTGCAGCGATCGTGGCCCCAAGGGACCATAGGTGTAACTGGGTAGGGTGTAGGTAGGGGTCACCCCCCCCCCCAGCTTAGGTCAATACTGCACAAAAAGTAGGACCACCCCCCCCCCCCCCAGCTTGGGTCAATCCTGCACTGACTGCAGGTTACCCCTATGGCTGAGTGGCGTTTTTCATACTTCCCAAGGTGTTTTTCAGGCTTGTGAGCAGCATTTATTGTCCAAATGTCAAAAATTTCGCCTGCGGCGCTGTATTTTACGCACCTACAGACCATTTTGGAGTCCTTTGGGCGCGTTTTCGGCCGAAAAATCACCAAATTTTGCCTGCGGCGCTGTTTTTTTGCTCCAGCTGACCATTTTTAGAGTCACTGAAGCACGTGTTTGGCCAAAAATTTACAAATTGTTGCCTGCGGCGCTGTGTTTTCAGCAGGCACTAAGCATTTTCTAGGTCATTATTGAGGCTGGAAAACGAGAATTTGTATCAAATTTGGCCGTGCAGGTTACCCCCAGCGACTTTTGAAAAATCCCGGATTCACCCCCCCCCCCCAGGTTCGATGGCCAGTTACACCTATGCAAGGGACCGTTGAGCTGCGTCAGCATGCAGCCCCGCAGCTTGGCGTCGGGTTTCCGTGCCATGGACACGACGAGCTTCACTCCAGTCGCCAACGTGAACGCGACCTCGACGTGGATTCCAAATTCGATCGTTTCATCGGAGACGATCGTCACATCGGTCAGACTGAGCCAGGCTTTGTCGCTGGGGAATCTGCCCAGCCAGTCTCGGCAAACGAGTCGCGCCACGGCCACGTCCGAGAATGAGAGGCTCGACGAGATCTCGCGTCGAATGTCGCCAATCTCCCACAGTTCCATCTTCTCCGACACTCCCAGCATCCGTTAGCTGATAAGAGAAATAAAGTAGAAACAGAGGCAGAAGCAGAAACAGAGGCGGAAGCAGCCAGTAAAAGAACAAGAGTTTGGCAGACGCACCATGTACCGGTGTGTATGAACAACCCGCGTCACGCAAAGCCTGGCAGTTCGTTTCTCTGGTTCACTCACGACAAGTGGGGGGATACAAACTGGCTGCACAATTTCAACCACATGGGTGATGTTGTGTGGTCAGTTGACACCTGACGGCAGCAGGGCACACTGGTAAAAGCGGAAACGCTCAACCAGCTGGCCCAGGTGCCTCCCTTCGGGGAGTGGGTGAAAGCCCCAACCGCTTTTTGAAATGCACAAGTCAACATTTCACGGAGTCTCGCTGTCGGTGCCGTCGTCATCTTCGTGGGCAGTCATGAGCGCGTGCGCCTCCACGAGCGACTGCTCCGTGTCGCCCACTCGCAACGTCAGCTCCTCCAGCTCTTCCTTGGCCTCTTGAATGCTTCTCGCGAGCTTGTCGAAGCTGCCATCGACCACTACACTCGTCACAAGTCAAGCCCTATCAAGCCGTCTGAGCAAGCAAGACTACGCACGTTCGCACGGGTATTCATAGAACAAATAGTGAAAAGAGGGGCAGAGCTGCACACAAGACCGTGCCTTGCTCACCTTCTGCCCTGCACGGTGTCGACGACGAGCTGAATCTGGCCAGTGTACTGTCTGTTCTGCTTGGCGAATTCGAGCAAGGTCGGCAGCAGCTTCTGGACCGCTCGCGGCGCCACCGCGGCTAGACCGTGGAGGTGGTGCAGCGCGCCGGCCTGGTTGTCCTTGTGACCGACTTGAGCGAGCAACTCCTGCACCAGCGTCTTGGCCGACATCTCCGCGTCCGCCTGCCAACCATAAAACACTCCAACAGACTATATCGGTGAGGCCCAGGGTGGAGGGGAGGAGGAGGCGTGGCGTGGTCAGTGAAATGCGTCATTGGGTTTGGGGGGGGGGGGGGCGATAAAGGTAGTACACCCGCCAGAATAGAGAAATTTTGTGAGAGGTGGGGGTTGGGTGGTGTGGGGTTGACTTCCGACTCTCCGGTTACAGGTGTACCATGTCCACCAGCACCTGTTCCTACCCAACTCCAGCACTACCACTGTATTCTCATTGAACACTTGCGCAGGGTCTGCTACTTTCACAGCCCAAACGTTGCCCTGCACGGCATGCAGCAGAAGACAGAGTGGTACTGCGTAAAATCTCACCTCGGACACCAGCGCAGTCGCGGACAGCACAGGATACAGCATTGTTAGAACCGGCGGAGTGACGCCACGCTTTTTGAGCTTCTTCAGATACGCGGCCGCTCTGCCCTGGCCCAGCAACTGGGGCTGCACCGCCGCAATGCCGCCCAAGGCGTGCAGCAGTGCAGCCACACCGTGGTGAGGTGGCACCTCCAGCAGGAGATGTTCCAGCGTTTCCAGGTGCTCGCACAACTTCTAAACGTCGCTCAGCCAACGGTTGTCGCATCGCCTCACGTGTTTGTTGGATGGGCATCGCATGTCCCTGCTACGACCGCGCCACAAGGCTCGGTCGTCTACCCTCTGTCTTTTCGCTCCCGCCTTTGCACAAACTGCCACGCCACATTTTAGCTTATCTGACTCTTTCAAAATTGCGCGCGGTCCTACGGCGCATTGCGCACTACAACTGTAGTGCAGAACGTGATAAACATATATACTGCACGGTGCACTCAGCCTAATCATCTCAGCCTGATGCGCAACCGAAGCAGTTGGACGTCCGTCTTTTTCCTGTGACGCAATTCAAAATTTAGAACAAAGGCGAAAACCAAAAGGCAGAGCGTTGTGGTGCAGCCAGTCAAGGACCAAAAGCCAAAGAGTGTATTGTGGTGGGGCCCTTTGTTTGCTGCCCATTATACATGCACTGTATTCTATTTTGCAGAAGAATGCACAGATAACTGTGGTTTACGGTGGCTCATAGGGTGTGTACCCTCCTCACCTGTGGACTTTGCACCGAGACGGAATGAATGACTGAACAGAGAGAGCTGCTGAAGCTTCCCTCCGTGTCGGCGTCAGCGAGAGGGCGACTCGCTTCGAAGATCTCAGCCATTCGATCGGCGACCGATGGAACCCATTGGCCAGCCGCTTCTTGAGTGCAAGCCAATATGACTCCAGCTGAACAAAGCGAACGCCAATGTGCCCACAGTCAAGCAGGCAGGCAGGCAGGCGGGCGGGCAGGGACTAACACGTACACAATGATTCCAGCGACGGTTGGTCCAAGAACAGATCAACGGGGTCGAAGACATTCATCTTCCGATACTGCGGATTTAGTGCGAAATCGTTGGCGATATTTTCGCAGGCGCCGCGAACAATGGCGAAGTCAGAAGGGAAGTCGGGAATGGGCGGCTCCGGCTTCCAGTCTTTCAGGAATGGCAGCAGCTGCTTCGTGTACGCTCTGCAGAACCTTGTCGCTTCTTCAGACGTCTGCAAACAAATTGACCTGTTGTTGGTTGGCGCGTGCGCATCGGAACTACGGACCTCTTCTTTTCCAAGTTTCCAGAACGTCTCAACGATACCCAAGTACAGGTCAGCGAACGTCCGACTGTAGTCGTTCTCGTCATACGAGCCGGAATACTGCTCTTTGATCAGCGTCACGTGCAGATCTCTCAACAGATGCAGTGCTTCATCGAAAATCGGCTCGGTTTCCGCTGTTAGGCTATCAGAAAACCGGAACTGTTAAAGTTGGCAGATACGGACGCACGCACGCGCGCGCACGCACGCACGCACGCACGCACGCGCGCGCGCGCACGCACGCACGCACGCACGCACGCACGCACGCACGCACGCACGCACGCACGCACGCACGCACGCACGCACGCACGCACGCACGCACGCACGCACGCACGCACGCACGCACGCACAGAGGCGCCCAATGACCGCACAGAACGCTTACGGTATACCTAATCGAGTGCAGATAGTCGTTTACAATTGATGCGTATGGCAGCGCCAATTCAAAACGCTTTTCTCGACCGAATTTCAGGAAGAATTGTTTAATCTTCAGCATCAGTGATGACTTCAGTTTTGTGGTATGCGCTGTGTTCGACTAAACAATGAAGTCGCAACCAATATGTATCTCTTTAAACTGCTTTTAAATTAATGCACATACGGTACGTACCTACTGTAGGTTCCTAGGTATTCCGCCAAATTAAATTACTCTTCGCGTCATCGAAAACAATTTAAATGTGCACTAACAAAAGCGTCGTATTCACAACTTGTTTTTTTTGTTAAAATTTCACGCGTTTATTATTAAAAAAAATTAGAAATGTAAACTGAGTGAAAAAAACAACTGTAGTGGTACAAAGTGCTACTAAAAAAAACCCTCGCACAACTATAGTTATACCTTCCATACAGTGGAGCGTACGTCCCGGAAAGTCCAGAACGTTCCCTTGCACACTGCCAACAGATAGTCGTTTGGCGCCGAGAAAAATCGGTGCAACAGTTCAATCAAAGGAGAGAGGTCTCCTTGCTGCATTGCCAAGCTGTGCCTACAACAACTTTGTAATGCCACTTTTTTTTCAAAATCCCCACCATGTTCATGCTGCATAGTACACTAGTTGCATATAGCGTGCATAGAGGTTGAAGTAATGGTTCCCGTACTGGGGCGTGAATGCAATTTGTCCACCTTCTAGAGTATGCAAAGCGAACCTGGTCATGTCGCTGATACAGCTAGCGAAGCGTCGACAAGCGTCGAGCAGCTGGCGCTTGTCGCGTTCCTCGACAAGCCGCGGCAGCTGCAGCTCAACGGGACCTTCCTGCTCCAGCAGCGCATCGAACAGACGTCGCGACAAGGACGTCTAAACGGACGGTAGAGCACAACTTTGTACAACTTCAGTTGCCACTAGGAGTCACCAATACAAACTCGCCCATCCTCGTTTCAATGCCAACTACCGCAAATTCGTCTTTTTAAAACCGAGTGGTCGCAGTCTGGAATAGCCTTTCAGCTGGTACCGTAGCCTCCCCCTCTATTCACTCCGTCAAAAGCAGACTCAACAAAGATAATCTATATGTTACCGTCCACGCCCGAGTTCGGTCCACGGCCGAGTACTCGGGCGCGGACGGAGCCAAACCGTCCACGGCCGAGTACTCGGCCGCGGACCTCCACCCCGGAGTACTCGGGCGTGGACGGTCCGAAATAAGCGCCGCCCGAGTACTCGGCCGTGGACGGTTGGAAGCAGCGCCGCCCGAGTACTCGGGCGTGGACGGCCGAAAGAAGCGAAGCTCGATTAAGGGGGGGGGGGCGTTGTTATCTGATCGTCCGCGGCTCTGGTTGGCGTGGGCCAAAAGCGCATCTCCCACTTGTACAATGTACAATGTTCTGTATTTATCGTTGGTAAAGTACAATACAGTACAATAAAGCGCAACACAGGCACGATCATTTGGGGACCAACCAGAACAGCATTTAGGGACGGAACACTCCTCAAAATCAGTAAATCACGCCAAGAACCGAACTGTTGCAGAGTCGTCCAGAGCGCTTGCACTTGCACATATTATTTGAACAGTTTTTTGCAATCGCACTTGACAAAGCCTTGCCCAGCACCGATGGAGGCTTTGGTGGCAGCCTCACGTAGGCTGAGGGGCTTACCACGCTTATCACTACATTCACTACATTCACTACACTACATTCACCGGCTTATCACTACATTTCGCAGGTCGGCGCGGCCGCGGTCGAGGTCGGGCACGGACACGACGACACGGCAGACAGTGTGGTGCGCGACGCCGACGCCGCCTCGGCGTCCAGTTCAGACGGCTGGCCTTCCGCCGAGAGGCTGACGTCAGCCTCTTGCAGAGCTTGCTCAAGGTCCTCCTCTGACTCTTTGGGATGCTGGGAGACAGTTACAATACAGACGCGTGTCCACATTGTACAAGTGTACATTGTACAAGTGTACATTGTACAAGTGGGAGATGCGGCTCACGCCGACCTGAGCCGCAGACGGTCAGATAACAACGCCCCCGTCCCACCCCCCTTAATCGAGCTTCGCTTCTTTCGGCCGTCCACGCCCGAGTACTCGGGCGGCGCTGCTTCCAACCGTCCACGGCCGAGTACTCGGGCGGCGCTTATTTCGGACCGTCCACGCCCGAGTACTCGGGCGTGGACGGTTCTCCGCCGTCCGCGGCCGAGTACTCGGCCGGGGACGGTTTGGCTCCGTGCGCGCCCGAGGACTGGGCCGGGGGCGGTACTCGGGCGTGGACGGTAACATATATATAGTTCTTTAAGGGATAGGCTCTAAAATGGCCCTCGTTTGGCGTAGCCTTGCTTTCCAGTGCATGTATCGTCCGTGACAAGACGAAGGCACTAGAGACAAATGCGTTACGACAAAGGCGCTACACTATAGGGTTAGCCACCGCAAACTTCTTTATTCATTTATGTTTCATTCATTCACTCTCCCGTTTATTCTGACGTTTGATCGTACCGTTCTCAGCTATTTCTACAGCTACCGGTATGCGTCGTGTGCAAACTCATTCTCAATGGCTTCTTACACCTCTTCAATAGAATTTGTTGCTGGTCGTAGACGATGTGATTGCTGTTGCTGGGAATAAAGAAATAAATAAAACTTTGTACAACTTTTGGTAGATACTACCGTGTGTGTGTGTGTGTGTGTGTGTGTGTGTCCATTTACGCTTTTCAATTCCGGTCCAACAACCCAACGATTCAACGCACCCAGTCATTCGGTGTGAACATGTGCTTCGCCTCTAGAATGTCCGCCGCCATGTCAATGGTGCATTTGAATGGCCTCTTGTAGCAGGCGAGCACGACGTCCACTCTGGCGGGGGCCGACTCGTTTTTCAGTCTGCAAATCTTGCTTGCATGCAATAATAACTCGTATGCAACTGGAAGTGCAACGTACGCACAATATCCTGCAGAATCGTGTTTCTCGCCTTTTCACTGCGAAGTGTATACCAGGGGCCCTATCACAGACAGCTGAAGCAAACTTACTACCGATGGATCAGCACCCCCCCCCCCTTCCTACAAATTCAAATGAAGTGCTTTTTGAAACGAACTTGTTAAGGAAAAAGGTGCTGTGCACACAAGTTGGTACACTCTCACACAGTCTCACATGCACATACATGCACATACATACATACATACACCCAGCCCAGACATGGAAGATTTTGCGTTTCAGACGATGGTCCATTTAAGGAGGGGGCGAAATTATAGGGGGGGGGCTAATTAGAGCTTACAGCAATACTTTAGTCAAAGTGTACCAATTAATATCTGACATTACACTGTAATTGAGACATGTACAGCGATAAAGTCAGTCTGACTGTCTGAGTGTGAAGTAAAATACGGGAAAACACGAAGTAAAAACACGAAATTATAAGTGAAAGGAAGTGCTCACTCGTCTCTACTCTCTTGACTCTTGAATTCCAGTTTAGGACGGCCGATGGGTGAAATGGCCTTCGAAGTCGTCAGCTGATCAAACTTGGAAATGAATTTTTCGAATGTGAGAACTAGAAATATTTGTTGTGTAGCACGCACGCACGCACGCACGCACGCACGCACGCACGCACGCACGCACGCACGCACGCACGCACCACGCACGCACGCACGCACGCACGCACGCACGCACGCACTTGCGCCTCCCTGTTCCCCTTCTGTCACAGGCGAGGTCTGCTCCCAATCCTTGCCCTCTTCCACGCTGGACAGCATCTCCGCAGTTTTGCCCAACATTTCGCAAGCGGTTAGTCGGTCCTGGCGACTCCATGCGATCGCGCTCAAGCAAAGGCCGCGCACAACCGCTGGCAGGTGGCGCCACACGGGCAGGTTCGCAAAGGGTCGCTTCAGCGTCATTATGTAAATCACCGAAAACAGAAGAATGTGTAGTTAGGAACTGTGCAATATGACGATTGACGAAGACTCATAAGTCTACGAAATAGTCGCACGATATAAAGGGGACGACGTGTCGTTTCTGACGAGCCTCGAGCGTCTCTCGGGCGTCAAGCGGTGGAGGCGAAACACCCACATTTGCAGACAGTACCATACAAAAATAAAAATTAATTTTTTCGTAAATATTTCTGTACATTTCCCTTTGTTCACCAAAATGCGTTATAATTTCTATCGATGTCCGCACTTAGGTACATACGTACACCGAAGCCATCCGTTGAGGGTTCCTCAAGCAGACAGGAGGGTCGTTGATCGTTTTTTAACACCATTACAACATGTTGCCCAATCCCTCAATACGCTCCCTTCTCTCGCGGAACTGTGCACTTTATAACCCCCCCCCCCACCCCCTTGCCTCGCCCCTTCGCACAAACCGAACGGAAAACTTGTAGTCCACCGGTGCCAATTCAGAGGTGACGGTATGCTACCCTCACTCAAGGCCCTCAAAACAGAGGCGGGCGCGCGAACCTCTGAGACGTCCATCAAGTCTCCGCGTTCGTCGGTCCAGAAGAGCCTCTTGGCGTAGAGGCCGGCCAGCGTCAGGCCCATGGCGTAGACGTCGGAGAGTCGGGGACTCCTCTCGGCGGCGAGCACCTTCTCGGGAGGGTCGTAGTAGACGGTGCCCAGCTGCGTGGCCGTCGACAGCGTGCGCGTCATGGCCTCCTTCAACTGAGCCAGCCCGAAGTCGCACAGCTTCACCTGACTGAGGTCCCGGCTCACCTGAACATGACACGGCATAGTACACAGTTACCGTGAATCTTCCAAGTGCACTAGGGCACTATAGTTTAAATCTCCACTTAACCGGCGCTCAGAGAACCAGAAGCATGCCTATTATTGCCAGGTATCTAGAGACAGAAGATACCCACAGTACTGTTAATGTCGGTAGTAAGTACACAAGCACTCTCGTCTATTCAGCATTGCTACTGGGATGACAAAGCTCACATTCCCCATCCCACCGATACCGGGATGGTGTTGGAGACGAGCTTGATAATTTAGATATAATACTGCCAAACTCGCCGTCTTCTCATTCGTAGGTAGCTACCCTTTTTCTGGATGTCAATACAATTTCCAACTCTTCCTCTCCTCTATTTCGACGCTTTGCC
>JASAMY010001639.1:0-20502 GCA_030248085.1 Paralinhomoeus sp. GSCO2_6 | reverse complement strand
GTAGCCTAAGGTGGGCCGCCAGGCTGTCACATGGAGGTTCGCTTGCAACAACACTTTCATAAAATATTTCTCCTTTTCCGACTCAAAACAACTACTGCACAGACAAAGCATAGATAGGCATGTCACAATTTAAGAGTCATCTTCTGTATATCCAGCAGAATGCGTTGACACTTTTTTTTCATCTGATCTCACGGGTTTTCCCAATAATTTTTTTGATGAATCCTGATGTCTAATGGTTCACTTTTTATAATTAGACGATATGTCAAATCTGCATCATTTGGGCGGTAAAATTTAGTCAAATTTATGCATGTAAGTGTGATTTGCATATAAACAGCTTTGGGTAGCAGGCACAAAACAATCCCTCCTGGGGTAACTTTAAGCGCTGATTCCAAAAATCATATTCATTTTTCGAAAAATTATTTTGGTGTTGATTTTTCGCAATTTTAAATTTTAAAACATTTTTTTCTCGAAAAAAAAAAATGTTAGGCCAGAAAATTTTTTTCGCATTCTTTGGATAGCCCACAGCTCCTGCTATGTTGGAAAAAATATGCCTACTTCAAAAGCTTGGACCTAAAGGCCGAAATCTTGACTTATTTTCAGTTTCCTTCAAAATGTGCATTTTCAATACGCATTTTCTCATGTGTCTGTTAATTAAATGCAACAATATAATGATATTTGGAATCACCCATTCATACTGAACACATGGACATGCAATTCGACATGGTTTGGAAGTGTTCATTTTTGTGATTTATAACCACTACTTTTCAGTGGCAAAATACAGAAAAACTGATGGTTTTCAAACCATATCGAATTGCATGTCTATGCGTTCAGTATGAATGGGTGATTCCAAATATCATTATATTGTCGCATTTCATTAACAGACGCATGAGAAAATGCGTATTAAAAATGCACATTTTAAGGAAAATGAAAATAAGTCAAGATTTCGGCCTTTAGGTCCAAGCTTTTGAAGTAGGCATATTTTTTCCAACATAGCAGGAGCTGTGAGCTATCCAAAGAATGCAAAAAATTTTCTGGGCCTAATGCATTTTTTTCGAGAAAAAAATGTTTTAAAATTTAAAATTGCGAAAAATCAACACCAAAATAACTTTTCGAAAAAATGAATATGATTTTTGGAATCAGCGCCTAAAGTTACCCCAGGAGGGATTGTTTTGTGCCTGCTACCCAAAGCCATTTATATGCAAATCACACTAACATGCATAAATTTGACGAAATTTTACCACCCAAATGGTGCAGATTTGACATATCGTCTAATTATAAAAAGTGAATCATTAGACATGAGGACTCATCAGAAAAATTATCGAGAAAATCCGTGAGATCAGATGAAAAAAAAGTGTCAACCCCTTCAGCCCGATGTATGGTTCTTTCAGAAGATGACTCTTAACGTTGCTTCCCGTAATGATTCGTCTAATTCTTCTAACAGCTCGGCTCCACTCCAACACAGTCAGGAGTGACACCTACGATCGGCAGACGTGAACGTCCCATCCCACGCTGTACTGGTTACGCTCTGTATGTAGCCTCCTCTAGCAATCCGTTTGCTTGGTTTGCTTGGTCCTCCTCATCCTTGGATGCTAATCTCAGAATAATTCATTGCTCATCTAGTGGTAATCTGCTCTGCAGTGTCGATTCGTTCCGCTTGATTTGTGGTTGTCATCGTCGACAGGTATTTATTCGCGCATAAAGGTGTACCGTGTCGGGTGTGCTGTGAGGCACAGCAAACTGCACCGCCCAGAGCAATCTTGAATGCCATTACTAACGCTGCAAATCGTACTCATGTCTGACTTGGGCGATACCGTACTTGCAGTTGAGCATCGTTTTTCCAGTTGAATATCGTTGACGCACCCTAAAATTCTACAACGTTAATATGAGTTTCTTACTGTAGTTATGCACTTGCAATTGTTACTGTGCGTCACTGTACGAGTTCCGGAAAATGTTTCTGTTGTACGTGCGTTCCGTACTGGCTATACGTCATTTTTTTATCGTTGCGCCCATACAGATAGATCTATACCGTGAATGTGATGGATTAGTTATGAAGCCGATTCCCCGAACGTTCGGGAATTCACTAACTTTCAAATTCAAATCCTCTTACGATTATGTTACTGCAAATAAAATTGGTTACGCAAGGTCGTTGGCGTCGCCAAAAAAAATTAGTGCGATGAAGGAAGGAGCGCGCGCGGGCGTCGGCGCGACCTTTCAAGGACGACGCCATTGTCGCGCGTCCTTCAGCAGAGCGGTGCTGCTCTGAAAAGTGTTTCCGTCTGCTGCATTCAGTCGAGTTACACGCATCTCTTTCACAACTGAACGTCGGGAAAGAATGCTGGCCAAAGTTGCGTGTATCGTAGCGATGACGGCTGCGCTGGCTGAGGGCGTGAAACTGGGTCAGTAAGTAAAACTTGCGGCATTGCGCAATTCCAATGCGCAATGAGCTTACTGGTTTTCGTGCGTTTCGTTGTGTTGAAACGTTAGTACATACAGAGTACGTAGGTAAACGTAAAGTCTTCAATAGTGCCCCTCGAGCACTATACTTGCAACCTCGCCTTCCCCGGGGACACTATTGGAAAGGGGCTGTACTGGATGACTTACATACGGTATCCCTCTGCTTGTGCTCGAGCTGATTGCGCTTTCCTTCGTATACTTCAGGGTGAAACCATTGAGTTATGGCGGAACGGCAGGAATTGCCGCGTCACGCGCGTTTTTTTGCGTATCGAGCGGGAATTGCTTGCAGGTTGCCGCAAGGACAGCATCAAGTTCCTGGCCGCAGCCGCGTCGAACCGACTGCCGACGGAGTCATTCATCTTTTACTACTCAAAGAGCGGCGTGGAGACGATTCAAAAATGCGCCGAGTTCTGCACGGAACGGCAGTTCTGCAACATCGCCCTCTACAACCAGGAGGACGCCACGTGCAGCATCTCCTATCTCGACGTCGGACCACCGTGCAAGGCTGCCAAAAAGGAGGACTATAAGTTGGTGACTTGAGCAGTGGAGGTTTTGCCAAAAGGGGCTAGCAGCGCATGTGCATATGTGTTTTTGTAGGGGCGTGAAGCGCATGTTTTTGTATATGCTATTTTTCAAACCCAACTACGACCTCACCACCGGTTTCAGAGGCACCGACTACGCACCAACAGCGCGGTTCACTGAGATACGCTGCGTCAGCTGCGAACTCGTCGCCGAAGGTTTGCTTTCTGCGCCACAGCTCCGCAACCATTTTGCGTACATACCAGTACGATGATTTTTCTTAGAAAAATGAGCCGAATGCGCAAAAAAAACACGAAAAAAGAGGAATCAGCAGCGACGGTTGGCGGAGGTGAAGCGAGTGATCAATTATTCAAGATGACACGATCTGTGTTGAGTGGCAAAACACATCGCAATGTGATTCGATTAATAAAGTGGTCGTTGGTATGTTCAGAACAGCTTTCTTGATTATGGTTGAAAATACTCGAATAGTGCCTTGGGTACGGTACGTACGGCCATAAATCGCGCACGGGATTCATCGAACACTGGTCGTGGCAATAGGTACGTTTTATTATTTGGTGTACACAGTACCCGTTTTCACGCGCTTTCGTAGGCAACAACTGCACACACTGAACGTCGTGTACGTATTCTCAGCCAAGCCATCTGAAGGGCGACTTTTGGCAAATTAAAACTGCCCAATATTTAAAATTTGAATTTTCGCAAAAAAACTGCTTGCTGGAACCCACGTACGGTATATATGGTAGCGGCGGCGGGCGACGCAGCAACACTGGACGTGCCTAGCGTTGAGTAACGGGCGCGCATCGTCGACCAACAAATTGTTGCAGTTTTTCGACTGAGTGAGGGCGGCGGCGGGTCAGTTCCGCGTCTGTTTGTTTGTTTGTTTTTGCGTGCACGGCGGCGGCGCGCCGCGCCCAGCACGGTTGTGCGTGCGTGGGCTTTCTCGGCCGCCCCCGCACTCGTGCCGTTCGCAACCTCTTGCCCCGCATCGTTCGTTGGTTGGCCCCCGCCCCCGGCTGAGACTCGCAGAACGCACACACGTACAGGCACGCACGGACGGACTGGCTGGCGGAGGTGGTGGTGGGTGGTATACACGCGTCGTCATCGGCTCAGTTCATGGGCCGCTTGGGACCGCCCTTGTCGGTGATGTACGCCTTGAAGTAGTGGCAGGCGACCATGCCGTAGCGGTGGCCGCGCGTCAGCTGCAGCCGGCCCCGCCACGTCGTCGCCAGCTTGTTAATCGGCTTGTCGTAGAGGCGGACGTGGATCCACGCCGACATGCCCTGCGCGTGCGTTCGGATTTGCGCGCTTTTGCGCAATGGGAATGGGTTTGTTTTGTAACTCTGGCGTCCGTCCGTGCAGACACATTGTACGTGCGCCAGGGTTGCACTTGCACCCTGTGATTTGCTGGGTCTGGCGTAAGTGCGAGTCATGGGTTACGTGCGTGCGTCCTCATGCGCGCGTCGTGCGTGCGTGCGTGTGCGTGTTTGTGTGTGCGTCTGCGAACCAGTCGCTCACCCCTCCGTAGCCGAGCTTGTCGGCGACGAACGTGTCCCAGAGCTCTCTCGCCTGCTCGTCGTCGGCGTCGAAGAACTTGAGTATCTCATCCTTGGTGGGCATGCAGAAGTGGAGGCTGATGTCGCGATAGATGCCCGGCTTTAGGGACGAGCTGCAGTCGAGCGTCCTCTCGCCCTGCATGATCCGCAGCATTCTCCGGCGCGAGTCCGAGTCTCTCGCCGCCTGGCTCAGCTTCGTCTCCAGCTCACGCGCCTGACGGCATGCGTCGCAATAGACGCTGAAGTACTGGTCGGTGCCGGACAATGGACGGGCATCCCGGCACCCTCGCCCGCAGATTATACTCACCAGGATCCCACGCCCCCGCAGCCATTAGCGTCGGCTTTGTCGCAGGGCAGGAGGTCGTGCTTGGGCCCCCGCTCGTCCGTGCCGGGGTTGGTGACTCCGAGGCGGATGTCGACCATCAGCTGGTATCGACGCGACGCCATCAGACCCGGATTGTTGACGATGGTCTTGGGACTGTCGAAGCGGTAGCAGTTGTCGCCCAGGTCGGTGAAGTGCTTCTTGATCGTCTCGGACGTGTCCCCTTGGAACTGGACGACTCGGCGCTTGGGCGCTGGAACGAGCATTAGTGCTGGCGGATTCGCCGCTTTTTTTATTTTCAATTTTTTTTGCGACCTGTTCGTCGCCGAGGTTTCCTCTCCTCTCGACGCAGATTGGAGGGAGACTCGTTCACGCACCTTGGTTGCCGCCGCAGGAGCCGTGGCGTACGAACTCGATGTGGACGCCGTCCTTGGCGGCCGCGCGCGCGCCCCCGCAGAGGCCGAGCGTCTCGACGAGACAGAGCAGCAGCAGCGGCCTCTCCAACATCCTTCTCGTCGTCGTAGTCTTCGCGTCCACTTCTCGTCGGCTCTCGCGTTCTGTAGAGAGTCTATACTGGTCGACGCGTCTCTTCCGTCGAACGTGTTTTTACAGCGCGCCGCCGCTGCGGGGAGTTTCTTCGTGGCGTGGCGCGCGCGATCGAGACACTCCTCGCGTATGCGAGCACTACTCGAGCGAGAGGTGGGCGGCGCGAGACGGGGAGTGGGGGGGGGGGGGGGTGTTGAGAGGCTGCTCCAGCCTCAGCCGCAAGGGCAAGGCTGTCGGCGTGGCGTGACGGAAACGGCGCCCGAACTATAGAGCGGCCATTTCGAAGACGAATTTCCGTGCGCTCGAGCGCCGCGTTCTCGCTCTCGCTCTCTCTTCTTTGAACGGCGTGTGAAAGAGGCGCGTACAAAACAGCAAGTCCGACTGTGTGTGCGTGTGGAGGGAGGGCAGGCGTGGTGACGTCACGAGGGCGGCGAAAACTCGAATTAGCAAGCTGCTGCAGCAAGAACTTCTCGTGAGTGTGCGCGCGCGCGTCATGCGCGTCGCGTCCGCTCGCTAATGCGTTTCGTGATCGATGGAAGGCAAAGAACAGCTGCGCACGCGAGCGCGCGCGCCCGCGCACACGCTTCCGTCTTTATCGACGCCGGCGCTTTGCGGCGACAGCAGCAGTAGCACTATTATACAAGTTTTTTTTTCTCCTCTTCTTCTCACGATGTCGTCGGCGACCGCGGACTACTCGCGTCCATCGACGGAGATCGCCAGCAGAGGTTCTGCTGACTGCCTTGAGGAGTGCTCTGACTGAAAAGAAACGACACCCACCAATTATGGGCGTCGCAATTCGGCAGGCGGAGAGACACGCTCGCACGGCGCCACTCAGTCGCGCAAAAGAAGTGCGTTCCTTCGATGTGCATTCGACATTGTACATTCGATGTTTATGCACGGCACACACGCGCAAAACATGAATTCTCTGCAATACAAAGTACAGCGTTAGCGAGCACTGAATCACTCACTCTCTATGTATTCTGTGCAGTCTCACAACACAATGTGCCAACACCCATACACATTGTACGTTACCCGCAGCGTACCCATCCGTAGTTCGTACTGTGTACCCAATCCGTACGTATGTACATACCTATACGTACCGTACATTGCACCCTGCCCAACCATACAGCTGGGTTTGCACGAAAGGAAAGTAGTCAGGCCGAACAGAGCAGACACTCCTGCAAGCGGACCCTACCACTCCAACAAAAAAAAAATCAATACGCCACAACACAATACTGTCGCCAGAACACAGACGGACACGAAAGTCACCGACGTGAGCGTGAGCAGTGGAATGTCCGCGTCCCCATTGGCGGGTGCCGCCGCCGACGCGGCCGACCGTCGTCTGCTGCTGCCGTCCCTGGCGGTGTCGGCGCCCTCCAGTTGGATCTTCATCGAGCGCTGCAGACTGGGCCGTCTCGAGGGCGTCCGCGACGCCGTCGCCGTCTCGTCGTCGGGGTCGGGGAAGAACTCGGGATTGCGGTACCAGTGCCGTCGACTGCGTCTCAGACCGCGCCGCGGATTGGGCGTGCGCAGCGTCGGCCGGTTCGTCGGCAGGCTCGGCTTGATGATGTAGCTGAAGTGTGTTTGAATTCGCGCGCTATACAGTAAGACGCGAGATGACGCAGGACAAACGCACACGATGTCGTGCGGCTCGAGCTTCAGGTCGAAGCTGGGGTTGACGATGACGTAGGAGATGGTGCCGCGTTTGTCGGACGAGTAGACTAAACAGGCGTGTCGGTGTGCCGGTGCGTGCGCGCGTGCATTCGGACGTGCGCGCGTGCTTGCGCGCGCGCGTTGCACTTACTATAGTCGTCTGGGTTCAGTCCCAGCGTGTCCATCCTGCACTTGATGAGATTGCCGATCTCCTGTTTCTCGTGCATGAGATAGCGACTGCTGAGGCGTCTCTTCAGCGTGCTGCCACCCGCCACGCCGAGCATGCGGAAGCTGCGAGCGTCGTGCGCGAAGCCGTCCCCCGAGCTGATCTGCTGCTCGATTTCAAGTGACACCTAGAATCAGCAGAGACATTGTTGTCGGAGCAGTAGCAGCGTCTTGCTCGATCGAAAAGGTGTGCCGTGAAACTATGCTGTATGCTTTCGATTGTTGATGGATCCACTAGATCGAGGACTTTCCTCTCAATGGATTTTCTCGTGCTGTCGCTGCCCTAGGTTACAGATGGCGTTTTTCCGAATGTCTTTGGATGTTCCGATTTGCAATTCTGCGGCTCTAGACGGGAATGCGTCCTGGAGATAGGTGCGCTCTATGGGCCATTGACGGCGTCCTAGCATCTCCCCAAAATACAACAACAACAACAAAACAACATTATACTGTATGCTAGGTCCGTCCGCTCGGGATATCCTGCCTCCTGCCAGAGATGTGGTAAGCGTCCGAGATGATAGTTCCGGGGTTTTCGGGGGGGTGGGGGGGGGGGGGGGGTGGGGGGGTGTGGGGGGGTGGGGGTTAGGGGGGGGTCACACGTGTACGGTAATACCATACGAACAAGAAAAAGATGTGATGATGGTAGTAGTGGGTGGGGGGGGGGGTGAGGGGGGGGGGGTAGTGTGGGGGGGTTTAGAGGGGGGGGGCGAAGAGGGGGGGGCTAATTATAGGGTTTACGGTATGTGCTTCCGGCTACACTACAGCACAGTGGAACGCATATGGTTGGTAGCAGGGTAGCATAGCGTTTCACTCGCCCACCTGCGTAGAGTCCATATTCTTGGTCCTGTAGAGACCGATTGGCACATCGGCTTCGGCCGACGACAGTTTCTGGTACAACCGACCGTACGTACGCAGCCACATGTCGTCTTCTGTGAGTTGCACCTAAATAACGACTGCTGTTTGGTGTTTGACTCTGCCTAAATTCACTTACGGATGTCAGGTAGCCGGATCCGCTCGCTTGGTCGATTCCCAGCAGCAGTCGGACAAACTGGATCAGGTAGTCTTTAACGAAGGCCTGAAATTTACGCAAATGCTACAAATTTCAAAATATATTCAAAATACCGTAGTGACTCAGGAGCAAACCTGGTACAGGAGTGTGTCCAGCATGTTGGCGCTGAACACGCTGCCCCCCGCGAACGGCAAGCGGAACATGAAGGCGAGCTGCGAGCCGCGCTGCTTCTCTTTCTAGATCGTGGTAAAAAAGAAACAATAAAAAAATCAAAATCAACTTCGATTTGCAAAATAACCTTCTCATATTTCGACTGATGCAGCGCGTAGAGGTCGCGCGCGTTGAACTGCATGAAGCGCATGTTGGACGAGTGGCCAAGCTCCGTGATCATGCGCACCCGCGGGAACATTCTTGAAAGTATATTCGATTATGATTTCAATTCAGAATACCCAAGGTTTTATTAATGCCATAAACACCTGTAAATTGTCTGGACTGCCACGATGGTGTCGCAGTCGGCGAGGTGGCTTTCGGAGTTCGCTTGCGCCTCCCGATTCACGACGACAAAGTGATCGGCGTGGTTGATACCCGCTTGAAGGACGTGGTCCAGACTAAAGTCTTGTGCAAGCTTGCCTCTTTCGGACACTTTAGAAAGAGGCAAGTGAGTGATTGGCAGAACACACGCACCATTTCACGTCGCCCAACATCCAGTAGATCATTGGGAACCAGGAGATACAGTCGAGGAACCAAATGTCTGGCCTGAGTGCGTTTTATTAAGCAGTATTTATTTATTTATGAAACAGAATGGACAAAAAATGCACCTTGACTCCAGCAGCAAAACAATCGGTCTGAGAGAGTGCGCAGGCCTGTAGTGGGCTCTGAGTGGAATGATGAAGTTGTATAGGCCGTTGCTGGCGTGGTCCGCAGCGAGAATGATTGACTGGCTCGGCCATTGGTATTCGCTGGCCGTTTTGTATACGCAGTGATCGCAAGCCTGAACCAGAACCGCTCTGGAATTCGAGAGAAAAAAAACAGGAAATTGATTATTGCCTTGGAAAGTTGCAGACAGCACAAGGGCTGGCGCTGCCTGCGCAGATGACAGACCGTGGCACTCGTGCCAATATAAGGCGTGACGGGTGGAAAGCCTTTTACCATCCTTAAATTAGTCCTCACGGTGCACATCGATCAAGACCTCGTGTACCCACTCGCTCTCCATGCAGATGAGGCCGCAGATTTCGCAGCCCCTGGCCTTTTGGTCTTGCTTTGACTCTTCGGCGTTGACACTGACCTGGCTGTCTGCACTGGTCAGGGAGACGGGCGAGTCCGAAGAATCGGCCAAGTCGAAGCTCTCTGGGACATTGGCTGCAACGCAAGAGGTGCCTGTTTTTTGTGTGGTGAGACTTTGAGAAGCTTGTGAGGCCGTCGGGCTCTGGGCTCCCCGGGGCGGTTGGGAGGAGCGGGGGGGGGGGGGAGGGGAGGGGGGGGCGTGGTGGTTCCGTGGTGCGCGCGGGCGTTTCTCTGGCTTCCTGCCCTTCAGGACTGAAGCAAAAAGACAACCAACCAATGCTGGCCTTCCTCTTGCAGGTGACGACGTTGAGCCCCGTGCCGCCTGCCTCTTCCGTCACAACTTCCACGGTTGGGATGGGCATGGGAGCGGGCTTTTTCTTCTTTGTCTTGGAGGCGGCATGTTTCTGCGGAGATGGCGATTTGTTGGTGGCCGTCACAGCTGCAGTGGTGGTGATGGGCGTGGTGTGGTTCTCGGAGTGCTGCAGCTCCAGCGCCAGCGTGCCAATGCTGGCTAGAGTGTCGGCCAGCCGACCGTCGTTGGACTTTTCTCGATTGACAAACGTCGACAGCTCTTCCTTGGTCAAACTGATGTAATAGCAGGTGTCGCCTCGCTCCATGAGGTGCCGTGGACCCGGATTCAGCTGGATGGTGGAGCCCGCCTTGTCACGCTTCACGGCCAGAAGAGTCACGCCGTATTTCCGGTGGGCGTTATACGAGGCGTACGTAAAACTTTTGCCGGAAAATTCGCCAAAGAATTTAGAATTCCCAAGGAGAATGTGGTAGATTTCGTTGCCGGAATGCTTGCCGTATAGCTGGTGCCAAGGTTCGGGCGAATGACGGCCTTCACTAAAATTTGCATTTACTTTCTTTATTTTGAGTGCTGCATATGCAATATTTGCATGGGCTTGCTTGTCCCTACCTTCCTCTTGAGGTGTGCAAGAGAAGAGTCAAAAATGTCGAAATTCCAGGACAAATACTGTTGTTGGCGAGCAGCGCGTATTTGAACTCGTCTTCGCATATCGAATATTCTGAATAGACGCTTTGATTCCCGCTTGAATACACTTTTTTCTAAGTAACGCACGAATCAAAACTTACCCGCGTGCTTGACGTGCATCTTGCTCTCTGGTCTGAAAATCTGCACGTACTGCGGGCATTTTGGTGCGAAGTCCTTGACCGCCCAGCTACGTAGAATCGTGTGTTGATCCTGCAGTCAGTTTTAAATTTTCAATTTCAAAAGCTCAAAAAAAAAAACTGACCGCCGCCTTCTTGTCCGCGTACTCGTTTCTCGCGGTGAGGATGAAGCAGGCCTCGGCGTCGCCCAGTCTGCAGTTGTAATTTAGACGTTTGTCCAGCGAAAGGTCAACTTTAAAAAAACACGAAAACCTGGCCCGTTCCAGGTCGCTGTCTATGAGCGCCGAGCCTCGAATGTAAATGACGCGATTCGCCCAAAGTGGCGCCTGCAGCTGAGTGCGCATGGTGCTGTCCAGGTCGCTCGGTGTCAGCAGCAACACATAGTAGTTCTGAAAATTTCATTAAAAAAGAATACTTGGAGCTGGTCGTCACAGGCAGGCAAGCAGGCACGCACGCACGCACCGTCACGCACGCACGCACGCACGCACGCACGCACGCACGCACGCACGCACGCACGCACGCACGCACGCACGCACGCACGCACGCACGCACGCACGCACGCACGCACGCACGCACGCACGCACGCACGCACGCGCTGAGGCACGCACCGCGAGCCTCGGATGGGCGAAGAACTCGTAGAGGAAGTCGAGGATGACCTCGGACTGGAGATGGGTGACGCAGAGGACGACGTGCTTCTCCTGTCTTGCGCGGCTCTTGCTGTACTCTCCGCCGGACTTCTGCCGCTCCAGCCACGTGTGGCCCAGCGCCTCCAGCTGAACTCTGCTTCTATGAACAGCTATAGCGAGCAATGATGTGTTTTGGAGTGTTGACTAATGGTTGAATAGCACCCAAGGTCGTTTCATGTCGTTTGGTTGGTCAGATCGGTGGGTTGGTTCAACTTCAACTTCAACTGGGGTGGCACAAGTATCACTACGAATGCGCGTCTGCGAATCTGAATTCTGTGTTCAATGCTCCTCGTTTGCTTGGGGAAAACGATGAGTATGCTTTCGGGCCAACTTTTGTCTACTCTTCTGGACAAATGCATACCCTCTGTGTGCTTCCGTGTCCGTGTTGAGCCTACGAACATATAGCAGCTCATCATCTATGCATGACACGGAAGCTTTCTAAAGCGTCCCTTTGCTCAGTCGGATATTTTTGCCACGCGACGGAGTGTAATGAAATTAATAATGACACTAGCTAACCTGTCTATACTACCAGCTGTCCCATGTGTATACATGCAATGCTATCGTATTTGCATGACAAACACCATTTCCCTGTTGACTTCCGCAACTTGGCACGTAAAACGCATGTACCGTAAACACACTCGAATAATAGACATACAGTACCTGCGAGGGCAGCATGATGAAGGCGGCTCCGATTAAGCCGACAACCACAACTTGAGACACCCAGTAATCCGGATAGTAGTCACCGTAACCTGAATTTGCATATTGAGTGCGCGTTCGTGCGTGCGCGTACGCGCGTCGCTCGCTCACCAACGGTCGTGAATGTCACGACTGAAAAGTAGAACGCTTGGACGATGTCGAACTCACGTCGGCCTGCTCGCTGCAAGTGCTGGATAGCGCAAGCTCTAAAATTTGAATTAAAAAAGTTGAAATTATATTTGAAATTTGAAAATCACGAACCCCGTAAACACAAAGCAAAGCACGACGAAGAACAGAATGGCAATCTGGCGAAAGAACTGAGTTTTCTCCGTGGCGCGGTACAGGTCGTTCTAGGATTAAAAATAAATTAAATTATAATGTTCGTATTTAAATCAAAATGTAGCGTACAACTCACGACGATGGCTTTGATCGCGAAATAGGCAAGCCAGCAATTGAGAAAGGAGGGTACAAATAGGTTGTGGTATTTGGCGTCTACCAAGCGACCGAGAAAAATCTAAAGAACAATTAGGTACATGTATAGCATACGGTATTTTCATAATTTTGACGTTTCATAGAACCTGAACGCACCGTTGCGACGAATGGCAAGGAGGTGACAGCTTCGAGTATGACACTGGCGGAAAACAGCAAGAGAATGGTGTTCCCCTAAAAAATATTTTTACTAGAAAGGGCAATTTTTAAGACTTCAAACGTGCGTACAGAACCTTGTAGGAAATGTACATAAAAATGCCCGTCTCCACGATGCTCGCCAGGGCGATGAGCGTTTGGGCGATCCAGAGAACGTAGCCCCTGTCCACCCAGGCCAGTCTCTCGTAGTTAGGCGCGAAAGTGGAAGCGTTCTCTTCGAATTCGTTGCGCCAGTGGCCATAGCCCCTGAAAAAATGTGCCTTTGAAACTGTATCGTTTGAGAAATTTTTGAAAGTGTCCAAAATGGGTGTTTGCCTACCGTTGTAGCGGCGCCTGCGACTCTACGTCGGTGTCATAAACGACGCGCAGCACGTAAAGCGCGCAAGAGAGCAGCTTGATCAGGAAGATGAAGAGGCCGATCCAGCGACCTGAACTTGGGTAGTGTGCGTGCGTGCGCGTGCGCGTGCGTGCGTGCGTGCGTGCGTGCGTGCGTGCGTGCGTGCGTGCGTGCGTGCGTGCGTGCGTGCGTGCGTGCGTGCGTGCGTGCGTGCGTGCGTGCGTGCGTGCGTGCGTGCGCGCGCGCGTTCGGCGAAGAGCGCTCACTCGACTTTCGGTTGGCGATGAAGTAGAGCTGCAGTCTCTCCTTGAAGCTGTTCTCGTTGGCGAAGAACTCGACTTGCACTCTGAAATTGCCCTGGGAGTGGTGTCGCGACAGCAGCTCGCGACGCAGCACCGCCGTGTTCGACATGTTCGGCCGGTTGGGGGAATGTTTTAACGTCAGAAACCGAGGGCCGCTAGTGCGAGACGGAATGCGTAAGGCAACGAACGGACCGCAAAGCTGAAATGGCCTAGGTCCCGGGGAGGAAATACCCCCTGATTCGGCGTCCCGTCGGCGCGCTTGAGAAATGAGTTCCGACCGCCTAAAAAGGCGCTTTTTACGGCACCGCTCCGTGGCTAGTCTGATTGCCTCGGCCGTTGTCGGTGGCCCCTTCCTGATGGCGAGCGACAACGAAAACCACCGCTGGTAAGAGGAAATACATAAGGGCCGGTGTCGTGCAATAAGTTGACCGGGAAATATGTTGACCGGCCGGTCATTTTATTGCAGAATAAGTTGACCGACCGGTCAACTTGTTGCAGAACAACTTGACCGGTCGGTCAACTTGTTTCGCTTGCGCCCTGGAATAATGTGACCGACCCTGCAACAATATGACCGGGTGTGATGTGGCAATTTTGCGATCGAACACAACACAACGGGGGACGGCGTGGGTCTGTGGGAGGGAAAGGAGCATGTGAATGTAGGGGCCATGGTGTCGACGCCGACGGCCGCGCTGGAGGTCCTGCTGGGCTTGCCACCGCTGGACGTCGTCGTCAAGGCTTCAGCCATGTCTGCTTGCTACCGACTCAAGCGGACTGGCCAGTGGCGCGGTGCGCGCGGTCCACACTCGCTCATCGAGGGGCAACTACTCGCTGCCGCGCCCGCAGCTGCACTCAGGGCCGACTCTATCGGTCCTGAGTTTAGTTTTGAGATGGACTTTTCCATTAAGGTTCACTCGCGGCAAGAGTGGGCGGCTGGGCGGCCGCCAGAGACGACGATGGCCGCTGTGGCTTGCTACACTGACGGCTCAAGCATTCGTCGCGCTGGCGTCGGCGCCGGCGTGTACATTCCGTCTCTGAACGTGGAGCAATCGATACCGCTTGGTAGAAGTGCAACCGTCTTTCAGGCGGAAGTTTTGGCCATCAGCTACGCTGCCCAGCATCTGGCGGGGCTGGAGGTTGGCGAGGAGGACGTCGCGATTTTCTCTGATAGTCGCGCCGCCCTCCTGGCCATTAGTTCCTGCAAGACGAGCTCTCGTCTTGTACGGGAGTGCAGAAATGCGCTCAACGCTATTCGTGCTCGGAGCATTCAACTGTTCTGGGTTCCAGGACACTCAGGGGTTGCAGGAAACGAACGCGCCGACGCTCTGGCTCGTGCCGGATCGCTGACGCCGTTTGTAGGTCCGGAGCCGGCGCTCGCCGTCAGTCCGGCCTTAGTCCATCAGCAACTCGACGCCTGGAGACGCAGAGAGCACCGCCTCCGCTGGGATGCTCTCCAGTCTTGCCGACAGGCCAAGGAACTGATCGCGGGCCCGTCAAAGGACCTGTCCAGGAGAGTTCTCAAGCTGCCGCGTGCAGTGGCACGTGTAGTGTGCGGTGTGCTTTCAGGCCACTATCTCAATGCGCACTTTCGGCGCATCGGCCTCGCCGACAGCCAAGTGTGTCTCAAGTGCGGGGTGGAGGACGAAACGTGTCTTCACTTCCTAGGGCAGTGCGACGCCCTCGCGGTGTTGCGCCTCAGACTGTGGGGAATGGCGTACGCCACTCCCCAGCAGATTCGAGAGCTCTCTCTAAAAGATGTCCTGGGGCTGTGCCATGCCTCTGGACGCTTCGAGGAGCTCTAAGAGTGAACGTTGCTTTGGGGTATTCTAAATGGGCCTTTCAAAGGCTTCCTAGAGTCGCCCCCAAACCAACAACAACAGCATGTGAATGTGCGCATACCTACACTACTAACTCGATAGAACAACTGTTCGGTTCCAGCTTCCAGTTACTCATGGCCAGTTGTCTTGTGCAATAGGCGGCTGGCTCGCACTATCTACTATCAACCTTGCCGACAATCACTGGCGGATCCAGAAAAAAAATTCGGAGGGGGGGGAGGGATTTTGCAGAAGGGAGGACCCTGTTGAACTTTTTGAATGTTTGACCATTTTGACACTGGTTTGGACACCTAATCGGTTCATTTTTGACGATTAACGAATATACGGCGCCGCAGGCGAAAAAAAATTTTTTCGAACACTTACAAGCAGTTTCGTAGCCACGACATTTTTCACTCATTGGTCTGTCCGCTGTCATTTGCACAATCACAGCGTGAAAAAATTGAGGAACGGATGGATCGACCACTAAGAATTTTGCCGTGTGTCTACCTAGGTGCTCACCTCGTTCACACGCGACAAAAAGAAGCCCAAGTGTATTGGGTTGGGTGCTGGAGGTAAAATACGTTTTTTTGGTCGGTCAAAGTATTGCAGCGCGGTCACGTTATTTCACCTCACTGCTTGTAATAGTTTGACCGGCCGGTCAACTTATTACACCGGTCAACTTATTGCGTGACACCGGCCGGACCTGTGTTCTAGCGAGATAGTAAGGATTTTAGCTGTAGCGGGCAGAGCTGGATCCGTTAAGTCATCGAAAAATATTGTGCAGGTGCAATACGGCGAAACGAGTGTCGTTCTGCGTCCAAAAATTGTCCGTTGTCCAAAAATTTGGTCACCACCGAACATTATTACTGCCCGGCGAGACCGAGAACCGAAAGCCCGAAAGCAGCAGCGACTGTCGTGCTTTCTGAATTTTAGTCGAAAATTTATAAAAAAGTTATTTGTTTTCCCACGTTTCGTCGGCGTGCCGGAGCCGACTCCTGATGATGGAGGACATGTTGTTGACGACGGGACTGACGCCGCCCGAGATGGGGCCGACGCTGCTGGACGAGCGCGACATGACGGGCGTGGATCGGAGCTCCGTGGCGAAGGCCCGAGGCCTCTTGGACCGACTCCGCGAGGAGGCGGCCGCGACTCGCGTCTCCATGTCGTGCCCGACTTCAATTCGCTGCCATTGTGCGGCCGCGAGGCATTTGGAGCCCGACGCTAGACTAGAGGCACACGCGAGGGGAAAGACAATCAGCCGCGAATTGGCGGCAATGCCCGCCCGCTCTCTGAGTGACGAATGGCCGTCCAAGGCCAGCCGGGCCCCGGTCGCGGACTTGGCTGCCGCAGCCCTGCCCCTCTCTTCCGCTAACCAACTTGTGACACGCCCGCGCGCACGAGGATGAAGGCCTGACGAGTATTGGAAATCAAAACTCCGCTTTCCTGCCCTGGCATTGCCGGACGTGGGGAGGGGGGGGGGGGGGGGCGTAGCGCCGCCGCCGTCGCAGCCGCAAATGCTCTCTAGTGATTGTCTCCCTCTGAGGCGACGGACCGAGATGATGCGGCGACGGTCGGCGGCGGTGGATTAGCTCGGATTTGCGATGGGTCTTTTCTGGGAAAGACAACACGGTGTTTTGAAAGAGCTACATCAAATGGCATGTTCTGTTGTCGAACAGGGGGGGGGGTGCAACTGTGTAATTGCCCAATTTGGCAATTTCCGACTCCTGACACTGCTACCGCTCGGACAGTCCAACAGTGTCGTTTTCTATGCAAATATTTTACGTCGACGCCATGCTCCGAAAGCGCACTCGGCCGTTGTTTGCTTAAACTCGCAAACCGCTGCGCACCCCACGCCCGGTCGTGTGTTCCCTCGGCCCCAGCAATCCCAGGTGGGGCGGAGATAAAATACCTGTCCGAGCTGTCCTGCCAAATCAGGTCGGTGAAGCGGATTCGTTCCAGGCCGGCGAAGACGTCGCCATCGTGGATGTTCACGTCGCTCTCGCTGCCGCCGCCCTCTAGCTGCGGCGACGACGGGTCGTGCGTTGTCGTCGTCGTCGCCGCCATGCGCGGCTTAACTGAAACTGGCCACCGCTGCTGCAAGACCGCGCGGCTAGAAACGCAATTGGCAGCTCTAGCAGCAGCAGGGGTCCTTCTCCCAGCCCCTAGAAATTCTATTGAGGTCACGCGTAACGCGATTAAAATGACGTCGGGCTGCGTCAGGCGAGGAATTGGATTAGGAGTGCCGCCTGGTGTACGGACATAGCTACAATTTAGTTCGCGTCGAAGCACTGACTGTGTCGAGGTGCGGATCACAAAAGTCGTTCGGGAGTGTTTACCGGGGAGATGTGAAGGACACGTTGCCAGTTGCGTCCTAATCGAGTTGTTCGAACAGACGGCTCTAGTTCAACCGGGAGGAGCCCAGGCGAGCTGTGGAAGCCGAGAACTGCGGGCTAATGGAAAGGGACACTGCGATGCACGGACGGCGCTTTGTCCTCCTCGCTAATGAGGCCGGTGTTGCATAGCGTGATTCAGCAGCGGCGCGCAGCTGATGCGGGAAGACGGGCAGGGGGGGGGGGCGTCGTCTTCGTCTCATTAGGAGCCTTCGCGTGGGCGTGCGCGCGCAGGCAGCAGCAGCAGCGCTTACCCAGTCGCCACATCGCTGTAGAAAGTCGACAGCTGCTGCTTGCCTCGCCGTATAGCCGCAGTCGGTCGACGCGGTGCCTCGATTACACCCGCGGTTGGCCGTCGTCGTCGCCTTCCGGCGGCAGCTCCATTGTTGCTAGCTGGCTGGCAACAGGCGCTCCTTCGATGCGTCTACTACCTAGACGCACGCACGCACTCGCTGCTGCGCTCGACTAGGTGGCCCGTCGCGTTGTTGCTACCGCATTGAACATTCATACATAGTGGATGGGAGAGGGTGGCCTGGGGCGCGGAGAGGACAAGCTGGTCGCCATCACTAACGCCTTTACTAGACCGGACAGGAGCCCGGGAGTTAATGAGGAAAGGCCTCCTGATTGATTCCGACAGCCGCCGCTACACGGCTCGCTGCCGACTGTGGGGTTCGCTCGCAGTGACGCCGCGACCGCTTTTGATTGGCTGGGTTGGGGGGCCTCTCGCTGCCCGATTAGAACCGATGAGCAGTCTGCTTTGACGAGTATGTAAAACCCGTGTGTCGGCTTTGAGAGACGCGTTCGCGCTTCTGTCGCCCGAATACATGCATTAGATGGGATCTCTAATTTGAAGACACTGTGCGTTGGGAGCTTTCGATGAATTTAATCAGTTGAGTGTCAACTAGGAAATGGAATTTTCCTCTCCGCTCCTCAGGCCGCGTCGTCTCCGCCCATCGCGTCCCAGGTGTCGGAGAGGTCTTGGGCGAGGTTGGCCGCCTCGTCGCAGTCAATCCTGGAGACGTTCAAATTGGCGCACTACAGTAACCGCTGGAGGCAATTTGCAGCGCCCACTTCATGCCAGCGTCCTTGAGGCACTGGCAGTGCATGCGCGTGTTCGCGACCACGTCCTCGGGCACGCAATACTCGATGGCGGCGATCTTGTCGGCCGCAGTGGACGTCTTGGCCAGGCGGCAGTCGCTGGCGCAGCCGCCGCCCTTGCCCTTCTCCAGGAGCTCCATCATCGACTCCATCATGCAGTCGTGGACGCATCTGAACGCGACCGCCGTCTGCTTCAGGCGCCGCCCCAGCCGACGCACTCTCCGTGATCCACGATGTCTTGCGGCACGTCGCCCATGATCGCCTTGTGCTGCTCCTTCATGGACTCCTTGACACGCTTCATCTTTTTGGGACCGAAGCGCTTGAACTTGGGCATCTTCTTCTCGGCCCGCTTCTTGGCGTCGTCGCGTCGACTCTCGGTCTTCTTCCGCAGCATGTTCATGAAGCGCTGGACCAACTCGTGCCACTTGGGCTTGACCTCCACCAGGTCGCCGCTTCCGTCGTCACACCTGCAGATGGCGAGACTGCTGCGACTGCGCTGATTTACGAGCAGCTCACATCTTGGGCAGCCGCTCCATGATGCACTCCTCGAGCTCCTCGTGCTGCACTAGGATGGCGTCCTTGCATGCCTGCAGCGCGGTCGTATCGACACTCGTCACTTCGAACTCCTCGTCACATCTGCATTGGAAAAATACAGTTTATTCTGCCCTTGCCATTTTGGTGCGAAGAACGTAACGTCCGGCTCACGCTGCCTTGCAGCCGGTCTTAATTGCCTTCTTGGCGTCGTCCATCTCCTTCTTGCAGCTCTCGAATTCGTTGCAGGTGCAGATGGGCTTGTCTTTCTTGCCCCACATTTCTTTCAGAACCATTCCTCCACCTTCCTCCTCGTCCCCGTCGCCCCAGTCCATCATGCAGTCGGCTCCACAGACGAGCAGACCGAGCAACGCAACTGCGTAGAGGAATCGCGCCATCGCGGACAGTTCGGTTATGGGCAGAAACACTGCAGGGATAACAAACAGCAGAATAACCAACCTCACCTCTGCGGAATCGGAGGGATTCCCATGGCATTTAAACGAGACACAGCGCCCTCGTTATCGCCGCATTATGGAAACGGAACGAAACTGTTTTCTGCTCTTGCGGGACCTGTTTTGCCTGCGGACAGATTTCAGCCGATCGGACGCATAATCAATGGGTGCAACCGTCAGCAACAAATGCGGATTGTGACGCGTGTCATCCCCCCGGTTGTGTTGATTGCGTGTTATGTACAATTTCGCTGTTTGTGCCCTGTGCCACAAACATGAGGATCAAATCAAAAAGTGCAACAACAGATTGCACTTCAGTTTTTGGTGCAGTGCATGGAACAAACGAACGGGTGGCGAGACACAGGCGCTGCTGCTGTGCCGCATCGCACTGCGTCGCAGTGAATGCAGTGTAAAACGTCGCGATTGTTGTTTGTTCGTGTGCGCTGCTACCATCAATGCATTCTGCCTCCAGTCCTGCGCACCTTTCCACTAAGAGACTAAAGATAAAACCCGAGCCCGTTCGTGCCCGCTCTCCTGCGTAACCGCACCGCAACACATAGAGCGAGCTGTGCTGGCTGGGAAACAGCTGCTGACGAAGCTTAAAATGGCGAGCGACGAGCAGCTGCTGACGCTGTTGCGTGAGCACAGCAGCCTCAAGTGGAACATTGAGTACAAAACGAGTCGCCTGTCCAACCACATCAACCATGGCATCATCGCACTCCACCGCCTCGGGGCCTCTGATGAAAAGATCCGGCGTTTCATTCAGCTTTACCAGCAGAAACTGGAGCCCATACAAGAAGCCAAGCCGCGTTATCTGGACTGTCTGCAGTTGGTGCGAGACAGCGC
>JASAMY010002665.1:0-20550 GCA_030248085.1 Paralinhomoeus sp. GSCO2_6 | reverse complement strand
TGTTGGTGGTGCCAAAATTTACTGCCGCTTTGTTGATCGCAATGGGCATTCACTCCGTTGACAGTTCCTTTCACCAAATTCACTGCTGCTCTGTTGATCGTGATGGGCGTTCACCCCGTTGACAGTTGGTAGTGCCAAATTTACTGCTGCTCTGCTGATCACGATGGGTGTTAACCAAGTTGGGCAGGATACAATGTATCACACATACAGTATGCATTTTTGCATAATTATGTGGGAACATGCGCAAATGACTCATAATGTCAAGATGAGTCATTTGATATGCAATTCATCCAGGTGCAGATCATTTGCCATTTCTCAATTAGGCAAGATACAATGTACCACACTTACATTATGCATTTGCATAATTATGTGGGAGCACATCCAAATGACTTGTTTACATCTATCCAAGTCATTTGATATACAGTTTATCAATGCACAGTTCATTTTGCATTTTCCAATTAGGCAAAATACAATGTACCACACCTAAAGTATGCATTTGCATAGGTAATTATGCGGGAGCACATGCAAATGACTCATGATGTCTAGCCAAGCCAAGTCATCAATGCACAGTTCATTTTCCATTTTCCAATTAGGCAAGATACATTGTACCGCAATTACAGTATCATTTGCATAATTATTCAAGTGCATGAGTCGTGACGTCGAGGCGAGTCATTTGCTATGCAATTCCTCTATCTGCAGTTCGTTTGGTAGTGTAAATCCGTGAGACAATGTTTGAAAATGCTCCATAACTACGGTACGAATTTGCATATAAAAAATCGATCTTTGCCCATGACCATCTCGGGGTCGATCGAGGTATCGCACGTGCATGTGGGTCTAGCAGTTCGCGAGTTTACTTCGCGAGTCACAGACAAACACACAAGCAAGGCGCATTTGTCAGTAGATGTTCGACATGCTCTCGTTGAAACGTCTCATAAAATGTGTGTGGCTCTCTATGCACCTTATAAAAGTACCTGCGCGTGTACTACTTGATTTCGTCCATACAAGGCGCATAGCGTAACAATTCTCCCCGACCTCGGGGTTACTATTGAAGAGGGGCACTACGGTATTACGGTAATGCACGTGTATCGTAATTGCGAAGCCAGCAGACGCAGGCAAGTACCCCCCCCCCGTCAATCGCGGACTGGAGAATACATACAGCGATGATCAGTGTCTAGGTACAGGTATAGGTACAGAGGGAAAGGTGAATAGGCCCATCAAGGGTGTTTTTTTTTATTTGACCACATTTTGTTTTTGAACAACGTTTGCCAGAAAAGGCCGATTGCGCTGAAATTTGGGATTGTAGCACAATGTCGGAGGTTTTGTTCCACAAAGTTTTCGGCCTGGTCGGTTAATCGACGCGGGTTTTACAGGCTCTCAAGTGAAAGGGCCCGATTTTCAACATTTGTGTGCATTTCTGCACCTGAGACTTCTGTAACTTTTGAAATTTTAAATTTTTTTTTCTGCAAATTTGCATGCTCTGTTGTTTCCTTGATTTGCACTCTCTTCTCGCTGATTTTCCCTGATCAACCAAGGATATTCGTTGGCTGAAGCAGCAGCTGTGTAGAGTGTGGAGAACTGTGGGGCATCCAGCAGCTGCTGTGCATCCAGCCGCTGCTTGACTGAAGGCTTCCCCTCTTCTTGTTCCAACCCAATGGCCCTCTTCAGGGCCGCCGCGAGGTCAAATGCGCTTCCTCGTGGCGAACCTTGGGCAATGTGGCTTATGCAACGGCTAAGCAGAGAGGCACAAATGCGTAAAATCGGGCCTTTCCACTTGAGAGCCTGTAAGACACGCACCGGTTAACCGATCAGGCAAAACTTTGCGGAACAAAACCTCCGACATGGCGCTACAATCCTTCAAATTTTCAGCGCAATCGGCCTTTTCTAGCAAAAGTTATTCAAAAACAAAATGTGGTCAAATAAAAAAAAACACCATTTGGTAGCAGCTTCCCGAAAGCCGGTGACAGAACGCAGAGCCAGCCAGCAGCCACCTCCACCAGCAGGCTGTTGGTGCCGCCCAGTCGCTGTGTATACGTCTGTTTGCTCTGCTCGATAGAACGCGGCCCCTCGCAGTGAAAAGGAATTACTTTGCTTTGCTGGCGTATTGTACACACGGCGCTGTTGTGCTTTCCCCTTAGGCGACGTCCCAGCTTGCGTACAGCTCGCCGTCGACTGTGCTAGGGCTCCAGTGAAAACATCCTTGTCACCTACCTATATGCATGCATCATTGCATACATAGACATGCGGCCAAACTTGTGGTGTGGTAAATGCAGCGCAGCGCGGCTGCCTACATGAATACGATAATCAATAGCTGGTGAAGTGAAGTCGCTGCGTGCGTGCGTGCGTGCGCGCGCGCGTGCGTGCGTGCGTGCGTGCGTGCGTGCGTGCGTGCGTGCGTGCGTGCGTGCGTGCGTGCGTGCGTGCGTGCGTGCGTGCGTGCGTGCGTGCGTGCGTGCGTGCGTGCGTGCGTGCGTGCGTGCGTGCGTGCGTGCGTGCGTGCGTGCGTGCGTGCGTGCGTGCGTGCGTGCGTGCGTGCGTGCGGACGAGCAATGCCCCGCAAATTTGTTCAATCGCTGGCGTAGTAGGGTAGTCATCGGCGCGTCTTGTTCGCCCGGGGATTTGACTTGAAAAAAAGTTTTAGCGTCTCGGGAAAGCGACTTGCTCCCAAAATGACGATTACGTACTCGGACAGCTTCAAGCGGCTGCTCTTTCGCTGGAAAGGCAGCATTTACAAAGAGATTTTCCTCTTCCTCATCGTCTTCTACATTGGCTGGTACGGCGTCTTGGCCATACACGTGAGTTGTAATGCTCAACACCCTGTTTTATGACACCACCACCACCCACGCAACTCGGGGCCATAAACAAGCAATATTGTTTGGAGGGGGGTCTTTTCACATCGGCGTTTTACCACCCCCCCCCACCCCCCCCCTCCCTCGATAGGCTTAGGGGGTTGGTCCACCTCTAGAGCAAGACTTGGGCCGCTCGCTCTACAGTGAATCGATTGATAGAATCGATCGATAATTGCCGAACGCAAGCAGAGTTCTGCGTGTATTCCATCTAGAAATGGGCGCTCACCAAGGAGCAGCGCACAGTCTTCTACGCCTACTCGGACCTCATACGCAGCGGTCTGGAGGACATGCCCATCGCCTTCTTGCTCGGTTCGTGCGTGCGTGTGCAGACACTCTTCACCGACCAAACATAAAGCTTCAAAAAAAATCGGCTTCAAACGTTGGGACTGGGAAGAGGGAACTGTGCCGGACTGGGATGGGGGAAGGGGGACTGCTGAGGCGCTGTCCGGTCAGTAGGTGCATACCATAAATGAGCCCAATAATTAGCCCATTAGCCCATATGTAGCCTCAATCGAGCCGTAGGAGGGGGCGTAGTTATAAGGGGGGGGGGGCTAAAGGAAGGCTAAGAAACTGTTAGGGTCGATGTGTCGGGAGCTTTGTTGGCGCGAAGGGGCCGTTGTGTAATTATTGGGGAGTAATTGTAGGGTTTACGGTATGAACATACGTGCGTTTGCAGGTTTCTTCGTCTCGTCGTGCGTGACACGTTGGTGGGCGCAGTTCAACCACATCTCTTGGCCCGACACCTTCATGACCTACGTCGACACCTACCTGGGCGACAAGGACTTGGTTCGCGACCACCACTACTATTGGGCATCAACTGTTCACTGCCAGCACCACAACGCAAACATGGGGAGCGGAGGCGTGGAACAACATGAGATCGACACTAGCGCCAGTCGGAAGTGGAACAAACAAACCACTGCACCTCTGTCCACTGCAGACCAGACCTAGCCACTGGCATGAGGGCCAGAGGCTACAATGCAAGCGTCAGAGCGGTTCCCAATTGTTGTTCAGCACGGCGAGCGTCGGGCGATGGCTCGGTGGGCGATCCTGCAGGCAGCGATCGCGTGGCGCTCCGTGTCTGTGCGCACCTACAAGCGCTTCCCCACGATGCGCCACCTCGTCGTCAGCGGCCTCATGAGCGAGGACGAGTTCACCGTCTGGGAGGAGACGGAGGCGCCCAAGGGCAAGTGGTTCCTGCCCACCTGCTGGGTCGCGCACATGATTCGCAAGCTCAGGAGGGAGGGTGAGAGAACGATTGTCCACGCACGCACGCACGCACGCACGCACGCACGCACGCACGCACGCACGCACGCACGCACGCACGCACGCACGCACTGCAGGCTATCTGGACAGCGTGGAGCACACGTCGCTCATGAACAAGCTGATGGACTACAAAGGCGGCTTTGGAATGCTCTTTGTCTACGACTGGGTGAAAATACCGCTGGTCTACGCGCAGGTGAGTGCAGAATCCGCTGCCTCCGTTGCGCGAAGGGATTTGCAATGGAGATTGTGTATCATTTACTGGCAGGTCGCCGCCATCGGCACCTATGGATACTTCATCTGCGCCGTCTTGGGCAGGCAGCCCAACTTCAACGATACAGTGCGCTGTTCCGTCGCCTTGATAGTGCAGCTCGTGAAACCATTCCTTTCTTTCAGACCACGCCCCCGCTATACTTCCCCATCTTCACCACGCTCGAGATGTAGGTGGATCTTATGCAGAGCCTGATAAATGAAGAATGGATTAATGAATCGCAGCTCGTTGCAGCTTCTTCTACATGGGCTGGCTGAAGGTCGGACAGACGCTCATGAACCCCTTCGGCGAGGACGACGACGACTTCGGTGCGCACTTCTTCGCCGCTTGACTAAAGACGCATACCTACAGTACTCTTTTTGAAATCACGCAAACCACTTGCGAGTAGACGTATAGGTACGCGAAACGCTTGTGTTGCGCGCAGAGGTGAACTACATGCTGGACCGGAACACGGACATCGCGTACATGTGGGCGAGCCGAATCAACGAGCAGATGCCCACCTATGACAAGGGCGACCGCCTCATCACCGACCGCCGTCTGCCCCACACCGTCGCCTCCTCGCGAATTCGAGTACGCTTCTTCACCTGACCCACCAAGTAATAAGGTTGATCATACTGTAATGCAATGGGCGTTCCAGGACGTGCTGCCCGTGTCCTACCTCTCGCACAAGCAGTACCGACTCAACCAAGACGACAAGAAGGTCATCACGCCCGACAAGTACAGGGTGAGCCTAAAAAATTAAATTAAGACGGATTTTGGGACTAGAGCAGAGCGTTGAGTGTTGAGACTGAAGGAAGGTCCCTGAAGAAGACGTTACGCGCGGCTCGCGGCGTTTTTTGTTTGCCCCTAGTCTGGCCTAGGACTGGTTTCCCAACTTAGTGCTAGTAGGCCACTACTAGTGATCGCCTCGCAACAGTCGGGCCTACTGACACTATTTCGGGAATTGCGGTAGTCCCATCCCAATTCCAGTTCCAACAACATGCGGTTCCAGGACCTGGAGGAGGAGGAGCGTCAGCGCGCCCGCTTCGTCCGTCTCATCCGACACATGCTGCGGATGCGCGGCAACGAGGGCGCGATGGCCGAGGACATCATGGAGCTCGAGTCCAGACTGACGGGCGAGGAGAAGAGAATGCTGGAAGAGGCGCTCGACAACAAGGACAAGTCCGACGAGACCGCCGAGCGACAGCTCTGAGCCGAGGACGAGCCAGCCAACGACTCTCTAGGCATTTGCGGCAGAGGAACGCACCCGAGTACGCATCTTCACATCATCGTCACGCATACTACAGTATAGGTATCTGCAATTTCGTGCCAATGTAGGAGGACAACGCATAAGCTAAGGAATACACACGTTTTTACCACCAGAGACACATGTGATTGTTAGATGTGTGTTCCATCCGAATGCAGTCGTTTTTCAATGCTTCGCGATTGATATCGGTGCAGCGGTGTTGGGCGCACGGCAAGATTTACGAGCGCAACTAAACACGTCAATTTTGAATGAAGTCGGGAAATTGCCACATTCGAATATCAATGTTGCACTTCATCAGAAAACGGTGCCGAATCCTAAAATTGAAAGTAAAAAATTCTCTTGGAACGAACCAAAAAAAAAAAATTGGTCACAACGCCGCCTACACAACTTTCGCCCAGCGGGCCAGCAGACCGCCCGCTGCTGACGTCAGCGCGTGCGTGGGCGGCTGGATCCGAAGTCGACTGTCGGCGTGCGTGGGTGGAACCGACGCCTCATACCGTACGCGGATTGATTAGAACGGCTGTTGACCTGGACAATGATTTCTTGGCCATCACTTGCTCGAGCGCAAAACGGCGAGGGAACCGGCGAGGGATTTGTTGGGATCAGCCGAGTGTCCTTTCGACTCACCGCCAGCTTCAGAAGAAAGGGGAAATCTGCGGTGCGCATGCAATGCGAAATATGATTAATCGAAAAAGTACGGTGCGTGACGTGAGCGCGTCCACTCCGCTTGGGCGTCCGTGCGTGGGCGGCGGCGTCGCGGCGAGCACGTAAAAGCGCGGCCGTCGGCAGTGACCGTCACTCGCTTCTTCTCTCCGTCTCTCCTCTCACAGCCAAAGAAGAACTCTACAGCTTTATAGTCAAGCAAGACCAGCAGACAGAAATGGCCCTTCAGAAGACGTCCGTGATGCTGCTGGCCGTTGCCGCGGCAGTGCTGCTGCTGGCCGAGGGCCGAGCCACTGGGCCCGACTCGACGACGACGACGGTGGACGACGGCAAGACGACGACGGCGGGCGGGGAGCGGAGCGGCGGCGGCGACGAGCGCTTCCTCGGCCTGACGCTCGGCGGCTCGCCCTTCGCCACCTTCCTGACGCCCGGCTACGTGCCGCCGCTCGTGCCCTTCCCCACGCTGCTCAACATCGACCGCAAGCGTGAGTAAGCTGCTGCGCTCGAAATGCCCATGCATCGTAGGTACGTACCTACGATTTCTCACTTCAGTCTACCTGCTGCACTACCGCATCGAGCAGATCTACTCCCTGCTGGCCGCCGGCTGCCAGCGGCCCTTCCCCATGCCTGTGCCCCACCCCGTGCCCGTGCCGCATCCCCCAACGCCTTTCGGTGTCGGCCCCGTCATCCCTGGCTTCCCTCACATCCGCGGAGGCGAGGAGTCCCAGGGCCGCACCGACAAGTCGGACGACACCAAACGCGTCGACGTCACTCTCTGAATCCACCGCGATTCCTCTGCTCTCGTTGATTCCTGGTTCTTGAATTGTTAAGCTGACCACGTTTGCTTAGTTCTTGTGCCGCGGCGTCGATCGAATAACGTTCAGTGTCCTTCGAGCGCACATACATGCACTGCACTTGTAGCTGTAGAGCCACTTGCTGGTAGAGCCACTTGCTGGTTCGGTGTCCGCTTGATTACGCTGACGTCACTGCACACTGCGTGTGGATCCGACGTCGACCGACACTCGGCGTGGCGTCCGTGGGTGGGACAGACCCCTATAGCAGCTCGGTACGGTGGAGAACCGGTGCTGAATGCTGACTTGTTGAGCGAGCTTGTGAGGAACACGGAACCGCCCGAACGTGTCGTAACTGAGAAAATTATTCAACCGAGTACGGTGCGGGAGCGCGTCCCCCCTACCCTATGCTGGGGGGCGCGTGCGTGGGCGGTGGCGTCGCGGCGTCCAACTACCGTACGGCCCCTCATCGGCCTGTACCTAATCGTCCTGTCTCTTCAGTCTTCAGAACAACTATCTAGCTATCAAGAATGGCCTCCTTTCAGTCGACGCCGCTACTGGCCGTCATCGTGGCAGTGCTGCTGCTGCTGTCCGAAGGCCGCCCGACCTGGCCTGACTGGACGAAGACCATGGACGAAGGCGAGACGGCGTCTGCGGGCGACGACGACGACGACGACGACGACGAGCGCTTCCTCGGCCTGACGGTCGGCGCCTCACCCTTCGCCGCCTTCCTGCCGCCCGGCTACGTCCCGCCGCTCGCGCCATTCCCCACGCTGTTCGACGCCGATCGGAAACGTGAAGGCTCCGCTTTCAAAATGCTCGTCTCACGTATACATACGGTAGGTATCTGGAGGAGTTGACAATTCAGTCTACATGCTGCACTACCGCGCCGAGAAGACCTACTCGCTGTTGAACGCCGCCTGCCAGCGGCCCTTCCCCTACGCTGGCGGCGTGCCCGTGCCGCATCCGGGCCCCTTACCAGGCACAGTGCCGCCCATGCCGCATTCGCCAGCACCATTCGTTGTCGGCGGTGCCGTCGGAGGCTTTCTCGGCATCCGCCGCAGCGGTGAATGCGATGGCGACAAGTCGCCGCAGGCTGCCAAGCCCGTCGACGACACTCTCTGAATACTCGTCGATGCACCAGACCGGAACAGAGCTCTCGCTGACGGATCCTTGCATTTGTTCAACTGACCGCTGTTGCAGTGTGCCGCACTCAGCACTGCAGGGAGCGCATTGCTTCGTTTGATGTGTCTTCGATTTGATTTGTCTTTGACTTGCGTTGATTTGTCTTTATTTACACGCGGCGTCGTGCAAGGTAAGCTGCAAGTAAGCAGACGACAACAGTAGGTAGGAGGCAAGTTGCTGTACTGAAATACTGAAAATGTCCGTCGCGTGCGAGGGAGATCGGATGGTCACGAGCGTACTAACTATAGAGGACAGCGAAGTAAGTGCCTCGCACTGAGAAGAATAGACGTAAAGGTCGCGTATTGCGTACTTCCATCGGCAACGAAACTGTTCCGCATTCGGTAAAACACGCAGTTCCTCTCCTAACGCAGTCCATCGAGCAACAGATTCAGCTCGCTTTTAGTCTCGGCTCGGAGAAAACAGCGCTATGTTGAAGTTTGAAGTAATGCACTGTTAGAATGATTGACATACCGAGACACTGGTGATATCGCGCGTCGTTATTGCACGCGTGGTCCATTGTTTTAGTTCAAATAAAAATACAATGTAAAAGTAAATTACCATAAGCGCCTAAGCCCAAATCCGTCCTGTATCATTCAGTTTTGAATACCGTAAATCCTATAATCCCCGCCCACCTCGTAAACCCCCTCCCTGAATGAGGAAGCGTCCTTAGGTGAATTTCTGTATTTGATTCGCGGTGCGCATGTGAGTATAGGTACCTACGGTATGTGGGTGTGCATGTGCTTGTATGGGTGCGTGAGAGTACTGGAATCTTTGTGAGAGTGGTCTTAAGCATGTGGGCAATATGCATGCATGCGTTCAAAACTCTCCATTTGGTCACCCCAACACCGCTCCAAATTGTAAACCTCACCCTATAAGACAACAAGACGTCCGTCCCAAGACGTCGGTAGCCCTCCACAAAGTTGCGTTCATCCAAATTCAAAGTTTCAATTGGCCAGGAAAAGGCGTCTGGAAGAGAGGGATGGCCTGCGACTGGTTCTGCGTGCAGCAGGCGGTGTCGCTCGCCTTCTACTGTATCGGCATTCCCTTCTACGTCGTGTTCCTCGCGGCGCTGTGGCGCGGCCGACGGACGGACGAGCGACTGCGCGCCTCCTTCTTCGCCATCTGCCTGTCGTTGGGCGCCTCGGACCTACAGGCGGCGCTGCACAACTGGCTGCTGTCGAGGCCGCGACTTCTCGGGCTCGCGTTCCACTTCTACGCGCGTCTAGACCCGGTGACTACGGTAGCGCGCCCGTTTGAAAAGCGCACTGTCGGACCCCGCACAGCTGGCGGCGCAGCTGACGCTGTCGATGGCCTTCCAGCTGACGACCACGCAGTTCCTGGGCGTCGCCTTGCTCTCGGCCAACCGATTCACCGCCATCGTCTTGCCGAACATGCACAGCGATGCACGTACAATTGTATTTGGGAATTTCGACAACTCCCCTCCAGAGTGCCAATTATCGGTCCGAGAGGCCGAACAGGCTGAGTTTTACCACCCCTCACCCAACCAACACTACAAAATTGGTAACTTAGAGAGCAAGATTTGTCGTCCCTTTTAAATTTTCTCGTAGACTTTACACAAATCTCCCTCCCCATGGCTAAGGATAAGTTGAGTCATTCGACTGGCCAGGGTGCACTGTTGGAGGACATAGGGCTGATTCACACATTGACGGTCTTCCCATCGGTCTCGGTCTCGCTGTTTGGCATGGAAAGACCGAGACGAGACCGAAACCGAGACGATAATTGTGAATCAGCCTTTACCGTTACTCGCTATGCCTTGCGACGCAATGGGTGCAGATCTGGAGCGACACGACCCTCAAGTGGCTGTTCGCCATCCAGTGGGTGGCGCCGACGCTCGGCTTCATCGTCGGCTTCACGCCCTTCGCCGACTGCGCCTACGAACGAGTGGCCAATTCCACGGCCGTCCGATTCGTCTTCTACAATCCCTACATCGGACTCATGTTCGGCTCATTGGTGAGTGCAGTGGTACTTCTGGCGCGCTGCGGAAACGCTTCTACTATTGCCCCCAACCCAACCACCTCTACTATTGACCGCGAACGGGTGGAAGATCTCCAGATATAAGAAAAAAATCGATAGGTGACGCTTAAGGCTGATTCACAATTAATGGTCTTATGATTGGTCTCGGTCTCGGCCTCGGAACCGCGATATCAATGCTTGGAGCCGCGATACCAACCCGCTACAGCGAGCAAAAACGACAAAAATGGTTTTCCCGTCGCGAAATTTTTCGCCTGAATACGGTAGCGCGCGCGATTCCACACGCCGGAGTGAAATGACCGAGACCGATGGAAACTGGAAAGACCCTTAATTTTGAATCAGCCTTTCATGGGGTGATCCGCAGTCTGCATGTACACGTGCACAGAACATGTATTATGGGTACACAGATCTACACTCCATTCCATTTCCACAGGGAGTGTTCACGGTCGTATGCTGCGTCGTGACGTTCGTGCTGTACGCGCTGATGGTGGGGCGCGTGCTGACGACGAGGAGCGACCGGCTCCAGTGGGTCGAGCTGAAGCTCGCCTGCAGCGGCCTCGTCATCTTCCTGCAGGTGCAGCTGACCTCTTTGTCCGCGTGCTTGCGCGCGTGCGTGCGTGCGTGCCGGGGTGCGGGGTCCTTTCGAAGCACCGGCTCTCGCCTAGGCCGCCGGCTTGGCGTACACTCTTCTGGAGATGCTGACGAGCGGCGACTTCGACACGGCCATCGCGGCCTGGTACTACGCGACCATGGACCTCCTCTGCCTCGTCAACCCGTTCGCCGTCACCGCGCTCAGTCTGCCAGCGCGCGCGCAGGTCGCTCGCCTCATCGGCTGCGCCGGCGGCGCCTTGCACAAGACGACCGCGACTGCGGTTGGCGTGACCACGGCTGCGCCAACGCCGAACAGATCCTAATGGGCCGACTCCTGCAAGCTATGAAGACCAAACAAGAAAACGCTGGCAGTCCCCCCATGCGCACAGTTGACTCTTCTCTTGTCGTCTCGCTGAGCAAGCAGGCGCATCGTCGTGCCACAAGAGAATCTGTAGATTCGAAGCAAGTTGCTAAGTCGCAACACAAAAGCGATGCGTCGTGACAAGACTTCTTTCCGCTCGTGTCTCACGTTCGTCTCTCTGCTTCGATTCTTCTTCACTTGTCGTTCTTCTTGCTGCGTCATCTCATCAACCTTACAGAAGCCAACCTACTCAAAGACGTCGGTACGTATGCTGCGTTATTAATAGCGTTATTTAGCAGTTTTAGAGTAAAAACTGAAAAAAGACAAAAAGTACACTACTTTTCACAATCGTGGCAAAGTTGGTAAACTACACAGAAATCAGTTGGATCTGAGAAGGGAGGGTGGGAGGGGGAATATGCCGACTGCGGGGAGAGTGGTACTCCCCAAGAACGTGTCACCAACCGTTATGTGTATGTGCTGCGCGTATTCCCCAGACCAATCCACCCAATCCATACGGTAATGTTGTGCGTACTCGTCCGAAAGTCACCGGACGTGGGTGGGGGCGCACGTACGCTGCGCCGCTCTGCACTACCCGTCAATTTACGACCTGCGACACTCTACCAACCGAACAAATTCGTTCAAAACCGACTCCTCGGTCACCAGAATCGCTTGCTTGCATGCCGCCATGACGTCAGCCAGCCTATCTCTCTAGCTCGGCGGTCAGCTCAGACGACGCGGCCAGCCGACGACGACAGCTCCGCCAGCTCGCGTCGACTGCGCGCCAGCGAACGGCCCGTCTGAGTCGCCGCCGCCTCCAGACGACCTGTCCATGACAACGCAATACTCAGTGCCCCCTCAAAAAAAAACAACGAAGAAAAAGTGTTTTTTTTTTCTTGGCAGTCGCAAACCACAACCCCCAATGTGACGTCACTGGGCCAGAGACGTACCGGCTTCCTGGTCGATCCACTGCAGTTGGTCCATCTGTCGCTGGAGCACCGTGGCCATCTGCTCGTCCGTCGATAGGTCCGCCGGCGTCAGCTCGGCAGCGGCCGCGTCGTCGTCGTCGGCCTTTGGACGACGCCGTCGGAGGACGCCCGCCAGCGTCGTCAGCTCCTCCGTCAGGTGGCGCATCTGAGCGTCCACGTTCAGCTGCAGGCTGGCCCTGCAACGGGCCACACAACGCAATTGGTGGCACAGCCGTAGTGCTGCAGCAACAATCCCCAGTGCTTTTGCACAGCTTTCAAACCGTCCCAATATTGACAAAACTGAGCGTTTAACGCAACCTGCAGCGTTTCGATCGCTGCACCAGAAAGTAAAGACCATTTACCTACCCCCCACTCCACCTGCTACTGGTTGCTGACAGTGACCAGCTGGCTGGATCTGGACAACTTCAGTGAGTGGGAGGGGGGGGGGTGAAGGCACTTCTAGTCTGCACCCGCATACCATACTCGAACCAATTGTGGGGGTGGAGATGGGGACTCACAGTTGCTGCCGCTGGACGTCCGCCTGCGTGGGCGGTGGCCATGCCTGGCCGTCGACGCCGCCGGTCGAAGAAGGCGGCGGCAGTTGGACGGCGCGCTCTAGTTGGTCCAGGAGCGTGGCCAGGTCGGCCTGCTGCTGCTGGGCCAGGTCCAGATCCCGGTCCGCCTTCTCCGTCTCCGCCGACACCCTCTCCACGCGCTCGTACAGGCCCAGGATCTGTGGGAGAGAGGGAACACGAATACCATTTGGTCGCTGACAAGTGACAAGCTGACAAGTTTGTACCGTGGGGGATCACATCTGTGAGTGGGGGATCACATCCGTGGGGATCACATCCGTGGGGGGATCACATCCGTGGGGGGATCACATCCGTGGGGGATCACATCCGGTCGCAAGTGAACTTCCGGCCACCCCCCCCCCCCTACTTTTCGAAAATTTCGGTTTTCTGGTTCCGGAATTTCACACAACATTCAACCCAAAATTTTGACGAAAAAAATTTAGAGCCTATATTTCTCCATTCCGTACGTTAAAACCCCCGCCCACATTTTTGGGTTTGGAAGCGCTCGTGAGTCCGCTACACCTGTGGCGGGACTCGCTATACACAGCTGAGACTCGTAAATCTGCGCGTCCTTGCAGTGCTATTTTTATTTTTATAACCAAGGCAGAAAAACTACGCCATTTTCATCAACAAGCTCAACAATTATTTGCACGTATTTTGAGCAAAAAGTGTCTCCAAATTTCACACATACTGAACTCCAACCCCCAAAATTAGGTCCAGAAAGTGCCATGCATGTAGATCCGACCAGCTAAACCACGTTACACACAGTGCGTGCGTGCGCGCGTGCGTGCATGCATGCGTGTGTCAGTGTGTGCGTGTGTGTGCATGCCCGCGCGCGCGCGTGTGTGCGCGTGTGTGTGCGTGCGTGCGCGTGTGCCGTTGTTGTTGGGCACTGGAGGCGAGGCGGCACCTTGCGGTTGTTGTCGCGCAGGACGCGGTCCCAGGCGTTGGCCTCGGTCGCCCGGTCGACCAACGCGCGCTCCTGCTCGTGCAGGTCCATCGTCCAGCGGTTGAGCAGCGTCTCCAGCTGGCCGAACGTCATCGAGCCCGCAGCGTCCGTCGTCGTCGACGGCGGCGCCGCTGCTGCGGCTGTAGTCGAAACGGCCGCCGCCGCCGCCGTCGTCGTCGGCAGAGCGAATCCCACGGATTTGCCTGCCGCAGTCGACGTCGCCGGCATCGTCAGCGAGAGCGGCTGCTGCTGCGTCGTCGACGCCGTCGCCGACAGAGCGGCGCCGCCGAACGAGGGCGGCGCGGCTAAACGGGCGGGGCAAGAATTTGCTGGCGAAAGTCGAAGGAAATCGCCGTCAGCGCCAATCCTCCTCGAACAGCTCTCCAACCTGTCGCCTTGGTCGTCGTCGTGGGGGCCACAGCTGCCGCCGGCGGCTTCGGCGACTCGGTCGACGTCGTCAGCAGACTCGTCAGGAGGCTGGGCGCGGTCGTCGTCGTCGACGGCGCGGCGGCGCCGAACAATGACGGCGCGGCGGCGACGGTGGCAGCTGCGGTCGTTGCCGCCGCCGGCACTGCGGCTAAACGAGCAAAGAGTTCAGGACAGATGTCAATCGACGGCTACAAGATTTGTTGGTGTTAAAACACGACACACACACAGAGAGACACATACACACCGGTGGCAGATTGAGTCGCCCCTCCGGTTCCAGCGACTCCGAACAGGGCGCCCGTCGAACCACCACCAAACGGCGCGGTGATGCTGGCTGAACGTCTTGATGAGTTCCCCACAACTCAATCTACCCCGTGTTACACATGGGGGGTGGCGTGGGGGGGGGACTTGACACATTCCTACCTCTGGGGGGTACCCTCCCTCACTATTTTTCCAACACCCCCCCCCCAGTATTTCCCAAGGGATTTTCACTCGGTCTAAAACGATAAAATTGAGTAAATGCTGTGTATTTCAGTGCTTTTAGTGTTATATGACCATAAAACAGCTACATAACACTGTTTAGACCCTATTTATACACATTTTTCACCAAAAAAATACCAGTGTCACTCAACAAATGGCCCCCCCCTTTTTCTTTCCCCCCCCCCCCCCCTCTTTCGCCCCGGGTGGTGTTGGGGTTTTTCCTTCCGACCAAGCACCCACAGGTCGTTGTCGAGGCGGCCATAGTCGCCACGGGCAGGGCTGGGGGCTTCGGTTCCTGTTTCGGCAGGGCCACGGACGCCTGTCCGAACAGACTCGTCACCGTCGTCGTCGCTGTCGGCAGTGTCGTCGTCGTTGTCGGCGCCGCTAAAAGCGGTCGACCTTCGACCACAAGGTAGTCCGCGGCGGACAGAAATTGGAGGGGGGGGGTTGACTTGGGCCATTTTGGCAGGTGGCCGAAGGTCTTTTGGATTAACGAAAAAAGGCGGGGGAGGGGGGTTTGTGTTTTGTGTTGGGGTGGGTTTTCTCTCGTTCCCTTCCCCCCCTTGGTTTTGGGGGGGCCTTCCCCCCCCCGGTCCGCCGGGGGGGGGGGGCGGAGGCCTGGCGCGACCGCAGCCGTCTTCGGCTGAGCGCCGAAAGACTGGGCGGGCGGAGCAGCCGTCGACGAGCCGCCGCCAACGCCGGTGCCGTCGTCGTCGCCGCCACTGTCGACGTCGACTGCTTGCCGAAAATCGTCCCTGTCGACGCCGAGGTCGGAGCGGGAGCGGTCGGAGCGACACCGCCTAGGCGGCCGAACAAGGACGTGCCCGTGCCGCCGCCCGCAGTCGTCGTTGCTGGGGCTACAAAAAAAAACGTCGCAAAAATGGACAAAATCGAATGTAGTCAACTTTCGCCCAATGCGTACACGCCCCAGCGTGCGCTGTCCAGCGGCCGATTACGGGGAATCCAGCTGCCTCGGCAGAATTTCTGCGGGGCAGGTTCATAGGTGGGCTCAGGGGGGTCTTGGGGGGGGGGGGGGGTTTCAGTCCCCCCTGGCCAAGGCCATCCCGCTTTTTTTGTGGGAGAGTGCCCCCCCCCCGGCCCTCGGCATCCGGGCTAACTTGCCAGAAACCCTCTCTAAATATTAAAAAAATGGGTAAAGAAGCGTGTTTTTGTTCCTTTTTCAGTGTAGTGTGACCCAAAAACGCCTGAAAAACTGCTATTTAGACACTTAGTTTGACCCATTTAGTTTGACCCATTTAGACCAAAAACATTTTAGGCCAAATTTTACACGTTGTTATGGTGCAAAATCCTCCACTTCGACCACCCCTCCTCAAAAATTTTCGATCCCGGTCATTTTATCCGGGACGGCTCTAGACCACCCTCGAACCCCCCCCCCCCCCGAGCCCCCCCCTGGCTTTTGGACCAATCTACACCTATGTGCCATACCTCGGGGGGGGGGTTGGGGGGGTTGGGGCCGTTTTTTCCCAGTTTGGGTTTTGTTGGTTGGGGGTGTTTGTTTGGTTTTTTGTTTTTTTTTTTTTTTTTTTCCCCCCGCCCCGAACCCCCCCCCCCTCTGGCTTTTGGACCAATCTACACCTATGCCCCCCCGTTGGTCTTCGCGGGAGGTGGGGCGTGCTGTTTGGTGGTCGTGTTTCATGGACAGCGCCGTTTTTTCCGGCTCGTTCGGCCCCCCCCCCCCCCTTTCGGCCCCCCCCCGGGCCCTTCCTGGTATGCTATGTGCAGGTTGTGGTGGTGGTGGGGGGGGGGGGGTGGGGGGGGGGGGGGTGCCCGCTAGTCCGATATCAACATCCATAGAATGCATCCATAGAACAACACCCAGCTCATAGAAGGGGGGGGGGGTAACCACTAATACACCCCTCGGTCGTCGAACCCTGTCCCAAGACTCTCGAACCAAAAAGGCCCCCCGCCGCGGTCTTCATTCTCCCGACGTAGTTTCGCCTCTACGTGGTTGTCCCATAAAAAGAGCCTGCAGTTTGTTTGTGTTGTGTGTGGGCCGCTTCTATGATCGCGGGGGCCTCTCGCTGGTTACAATCGGCCTTTTTGCTGCAAGGGGGGGGTTGGGGGGGGGGTGTTTTTGTTTTGGTGTGTCGGCTTTTTGCTCTTTTGTGGTTGGGGCCGGGGTTTTTTTGGTGCTTTCGTGTTTTTTTTTTTTTTTTCTTTCTCTCCTTGGCTTGAGAGATGGAACCCAGTCAGCCCGATCCTGGGGGGCTGGCTCCCCTAACGGGCCGGAATTGTCACTGCCGCGGGGTTGGCTCCGCTGGCCGGCAGCTCAAGGGACGCCCAAGATGTACAGCTCCCAGAGGAGACGAAGGTCCAGACGGACAACAGACAAAGAACCTGCAGTCGCCGTCGTCGTCGCCGGCGCGGCACCAAACAGCGTCTTTGCGGGGGCGGCCGTGCCGAACGCCAGGCCGGCGGCTGTCGTCGTCGACGCCGCTGTCGTCGGCGCGCCAAAGATTGAGCCGCCTGCCGCGCCGCCGCTGCCGAACAGGCTGCCCGTGCCTGTCGACGACGCCGGCGCACCGAATAGAGAGGTGGTCGACGGCGCTGCCGCTGTCGACACGGCTGCGGTCGTCGTCGTCTTCGCCAGAGACGCGGCGCTGCCGAACAACGAGTTCGACACAGTCGGCGGAGGAGGGGCCACCGCCGCTGTCGTCGAGCTGCCGAAAAGTGTCGTCGACGAGCCGCCGCCGCCCCCGCCAAAGACCGCCTGCTGCGGCCCTCCTGCCGACGACGGCGCTGCCGAGGCCGACAAGCCGCCAAAGAGCGACGCGGACGCGCTCGTCTTGGCGGGAGCTGGGAAGTTTAAAAGTCTCGAATTAACAGATTAAGGTGCGATGTCTGTAAGAATCAAACATGCTGCGGCCACGGCCAAAAATCGACCTTGTCCGATTTTGCTCACACTTGGGCAGTGTATACCTAAACACGTTCTGTGTCAGTGGTGCAAGTGGCACCCCACTACCAAATTCGCTGCTCGAGTTATGGGCTCTTGAATCTGGCCGATTTTGACAAAAATCGCGTTCTGAACTTTTGGGTGGCGCTGTCGACTTGAAGACTTTTGGATACAACTTTAAACGTCAACATATGCAAAATTGTGCGTACAATCCATTTTAGCCTTCAAAACGCGATCGACGTTTTTCGGTACTTGAAGTGCTGTTAAAACGATTTTTGCGATATTTCAAAAACAGTTTTTTGATTAGCATTCACCCAGAATTTTAGCATAAATTTTTTGATTGGGGTGAAAGCCCTTCTGAAGAGCTCTCAAATGACGCAAAAATTTAAAAATCGCGTAATCCAAATGATGTGAGAAGTGCGAAAAACCGATTTGCGGAATATACACTGTACATGGTTTTTTGACCCGCATTCTCGTATACGCGACTAGCAGCAATATCGCACCTACTGACGTGAAAGCACTTCTGGAGACCTTTAAATTGGCGCCAAAAACTTGGAAACTGGTTGATATGATCCATTGCAAAACTAGCAAAAATCTGATTTTGGAAAATACTGTGTTGACGGATTTTTGACTAGCATTCACCCAAGAATTTTTAGCATCAAAATTTTTATGATTGGGATGAAAGCCCTTCTGAAGAGCTCTAAATTGACGCAAAAAATTTAAAAATCGCGTAATCCAAATGATGTGAAAAGTGCAAAAAACCGATTCGCAGAATATACACTGATGGTTTTTTTGACCCACATTCTCGTATACGCGACTAGCAGCATTATCGTCACCTACTGACGTGAAAGCCCTTACTAGAGGATGTTTAAATCGGCGCCAAAAACTTGGAAACTGGTTGATATGATCCATTGCAAAACTAGTGAAAATCTAATTTTGGGAAAATACTGTTTTGACGGATTTTCGGCTAGCATGCACCCAAGAATTTTTAGCATCAAAATTTTTATGATTGGGATGAAAGCCCTTCTGAAGAGCTCTAAATAGACACAAAAAACTTAAAAATCGCGTAATCCAAATAATGTGTAAACGAGCATTGTTGTGCTGCCAATCGCATTTTTGTCACTGCATACAGTGTATGCATATCACATATAAGCAGGTTTTGGGTGGTACTGGTTTTGTGGCCTCATCATGGATATCAATGAAGGATGAGATAGAAGTCTGTGTTCCTCTTGAGCCAGCATCTACTCCCTGGAGCATCAACAACTGACGCTTCAATCTCAGCAACAACAGCTGAGTGTACATGATGCAGTTGATGATCCTGTCCCAGAATATCCATCCACTACACCTGAAACTTCTAGCATGGTGCTGTGCCACTGCCCAAACAAACTGTATCCGATCATTCAACAAATATGGAAATCTGTTGCACCACATCAATAGGTTATTTGAACTTTAAAGGCCAGTGAGTATATAACAAGCATTTTCTTTTCAGGAACCACAAGTACTAAGAGAGTGAAACTCTGTACGATTACGCTCTAAGAACATATAGCAACTTGGCGATTGATGGCGAGCTCAGGCAAGCCTTGAAACAAATACCAGACACATTAGCAGAGATTGGATCTGAGGAACCATCTGGGCACAAAGAACTTATGGGGTTTGCACTGAGGAAGCCAGCACAGCACACCGAATTTTCTCCAGAAGTAAAACAATATTTGACTAACAAGTTTGAAGAAGAACAAATCAGCAGCAAGTTTGATTTCCCGTGACATCGCAGAGCACATGCGCAATGCCAAGAAGCCAAACAGTGATGAACCGCAATTTTTACCAACACAATGCCTCACCTGCACTAGCGGATCCAAAGCCGGGGGCAGGGGGGCATGCCCCCACCTGTCGTTGTCGGCAAAGGGGGGCAAGGGGGGCAGGCGCAGGGGGCAGAAGGCGAATCGAACGAATTAAAAGCGTTTCCTTTAGAAAAACGCATCCAAAAGAGCCAGAAATGTTTGCCTGCGGCGCTGTAGGGTAGGAGAGGACGCCTGTGTTTGGACTAAGCACCCGTCTTTTATGCCAGGCGGCCATCCAAAGTAGGGCATTTAAGGAAGGTCTTTCTTATCCAGGGCTGATGTGTGGGGGCGCACGGATGCAAGCTGACAAAATCAGACAGGTTAGCAGATATTTTGAATGAAAAATGCTCAGAAGACCATTGAAAATCCAAATTTTTTGCCTGAGCCGCATGTTTTTGGACAACGATTAATACAAAATTCCTTGAAATTTAGACGGGACGGCGCAGCAGCTAAGTCTGAAATTTAATCGGGTGCGGCGTAAAAAGGCACAAACTTTCTCATTAACACCGCAGAAATTAAACAATTTGGCTTGAAGCGCAACTGCTTGTTTCAAATACTGCAAAGTTCGAAAAGCACATCTGCTGCGCCACACGTGCGAAATGAAGGGGCTCTCCCAATAGAACTTTTGCCCTGAAAGGGTTAGTAGATCTCGCCCCATCTCACTGTCCCCAATGTAGTCCCCAATGTCAAAGTGGCAAAGGGGACTACAAGTGTATTAGGCTACCTACGATACGGTAATTGTTAATCAAGTTTTTTTTTGCAGAAAATACCGCCGAAAATCGAGCCAGTAGCAGCGGTGGTGGTCGCCGTCGGTTGCTGGCCGAAAATTGTCATCCCCCGCCAGCCGCCGGCGTTCCGAAGCTGAGGCCAGCAGTTGTATGAACTGGCTGAAGTACGAAGCAATTTTCAATATGAAATTAAAAACATTCGACTTGCATTTCGTGGAGGGTGTCGAGGTGGTCAGATTGCCGAACAGATTCTTCGAAGCGCCGCCGCTGCTGCCTGCGAAAGCGAACAGAGAAGTCGGCTGACCGGTCGTCGTTGCAGCGGCTGAATTTTCTCAATTATTAATAATAATTCATTAAATCAAAACAAAAAATCAAGACCCGTAGTTGCCGCCGCGGCCCCGCCGAACGAGAAGCCACCGCCGCCTGTCAACGCCGTGGTCGTCGTGGAGGTAGCCAAATTGCCGAACGAAAA
>JASAMY010002294.1:0-20637 GCA_030248085.1 Paralinhomoeus sp. GSCO2_6 | reverse complement strand
TGCACATACAGGGTGTTTTTTTGTTTGACACAGTGAAAAATGCTTATAACTTTTTGACCGCTTGACCAAATGCTGCTGCCCTTCTCCTCTGCCCCCACTCTCATTTGGTCAGTTGTGCGATCGAGCGCCAACATGGCTAATACCGTTCCGCACACACACACACACACACACCCACACAGAGAGAGAGAGAGAGAGAGAGAGAGAGAGAGAGAGAGAGAGAGAGAGAGAGAGAGAGAGAGAGAGAGAGAGAGAGAGAGAGAGAGAGAGAGAGAGAGAGAGAGAGAGAGAGAGAGAGAGAGAGAGAGAGAGAGAGAGAGAGAGAGAGAGAGAGAGAGAGAGAGAGAGAGAGAGAGAGAGAGAGAGAGAGAGAGAGAGAGAGAGAGAGAGAGAGAGAGAGAGAGAGAGAGAGAGAGAGAGAGAGAGAGAGAGAGAGAGAGAGAGAGAGAGAGAGAGAGAGAGAGAGAGAGAGAGAGAGAGAGAGAGAGAGAGAGAGAGAGAGAGAGAGAGAGAGAGAGAGAGAGAGAGAGAGAGAGAGAGAGAGAGAGAGAGAGAGAGAGAGAGAGAGAGAGAGAGAGAGAGAGAGAGAGAGAGAGAGAGAGAGAGAGAGAGAGAGAGAGAGAGAGAGAGAGAGAGAGAGAGAGAGAGAGAGAGAGAGAGAGAGAGAGAGAGAGAGAGAGAGAGAGAGAGGAACAGAGAGAGACAGAGAGAGACAGAGAGAGAGAGAGAGAGAGAGAGAGAGAGAGAGAGAGAGAGAGAGAGAGAGAGAGAGAGAGAGAGAGAGAGAGAGAGAGAGAGAGAGAGAGAGAGAGAGACGCCTTCGCACGCACGCACACGTGAGGAGCCCACTTGTCTGTTTGTAATTACTGCAGTGCTCGCACAGGTTTACTATTTCTTTACATTTTTATCTTTGAACACTCCACTGATGGCTTACAATGATGTATGGTACATGTACGGTGGCGTGGCTCATCTAAGTAAGTTTCTTACGACTACGAAGGAATTTACGTTACGATTACGACTACGACCGTTTTTTTTTTACATTTTTACGAAACAGGCGACGACGTTTTCTAACAATAAAAACGCGTTTTTATTGTTGAAAAACGTTGTAAAAAAACGTGCCCAACTCTAACGTCAATACAGTAAGGTTCAGTTGGAAAACAATTGCATAACAACATATACGCTCCCTGTATGTTGTACCTGTATATAACGAATCGCCTTCCTTGAAATAGTTTCGACATTTTGGTGCGAGCCATCAAAGTTCATCAAAGTTCACGAACCACTTTGCCCTCTGCATTACACACCAACAAGCACGTGCGTCGCAGCGTGCGTGCCTATCTAAATCCACATTGTCACCTCTTGCACAAATTGGGCTAGCTTCTTTTATTAGCTGATGCAGAAGTGCACAATGCAGAATGCACATCGTACAGACTACCAATTAAGAATACCGTACACCCTATAATTAGCTCCTTTTAGTGAGCCCCCCCCCACTATAGTTTTAAACCTCCCTAGAGCACTTTGAGTTTATTAGGCCCCTCAATAATTACACCTCCTCCCACGGCTCGATGCGACAATTAGCGCCCAGGGAGCTAATTATAAAGTTTACGGCATAAGTGTTTGTGTTTGCATAGACCTTGGACTTTTGTTGGACATGACACAACACAGGTGACGGATCCAAGATTTTGTGACGGGGTGGCGGCGAAATTGGAGCAAGGGAGATAAAGTTTGCAGAAGGGGAACCCTGTCGAAATTTTTGGACGCTGGACCATTGCAGCGGCGGCTCGGCACATAGTAGCAGTTTCTCGAACACTTACCGTAAACCCTATAATTAGCCCCCCCCCCCTATAATAATACTTAATAATAATAATAATAATAATAATCCCAAGACCACTTTGAGTTAATAAGCCCCCCCCCCTATAATTACGCCCCCTCCCTAAATGGACCATCGTCTAAAAGGCACATGTTTCATGTCTGGGTGAATGTATGGTCGCGTATGTCTATGTGAGACTGTGAGAGTGTGTTAGAGTGTACCAACGTGTGTGCACAGCGCCTTTTTCCCTTACAAATCGTCTCCACGCGCCTTTTTCCCCTCACATCTTCCCACTCATCGACACTTCCAGTTTATAAGCCTCCCTATCATTAGCTCCCCCCCCCCCCTTTTAATTATACACCCTCCGAGAGCTCCAACGAAAAAATTAGCCCCCGGGGGGGGGGGCCAATTATAGGGTTTACGGTAATACGCGCACCGGTCTTACGGTATGCGAAAAGCAACACATTTGTGCGTGCTGTGATGGTTTTTTTTGTGGGCAAATATTCCCATCTGGAAAACGCGAATCTCATTTTTCTTGTCACATTTGCTGTAAACTGACTTAAGCGACTTTAACCGTGATCGCCGTCACACTCGGACTTTTTGCTGGCGAAGAGCATTCGAGCAGGCTGCTGCAGCGCCGGGTAGAATTCGACGTAGTACTTGCGCCAGAATGGCAGACCGACGATAAGAAGACTGAAAGGACTTTTCGCATGCATTTCCACCACGACAGAATGACAAAACGTCTTCTCTACCGGCTGTCTTTTACGTCCAATTTCACGCGGCAGTCGGTGCCGCCGAGACGCGGGTACGCGTAGTCCTCGACTTCCAGCTCGATCGTCTCACGGCGGCCCTTGGGGTGTGACGTGTCGGTGCCGTTTGGCCAGTTGTTTCATTGGATTAAAGTCCAACTTTTGAAACGCAGCTCACCTCTATGCGAGCAGGGGTGATGGTGATGTCGGGAAACGATGCGCGGCGCCTCGCTATGACGTGAGCGCATGCTGCATACCCATCTCCATGACGCCTTCCGGTCTAGAGCCGCACATTAGCCAAAGACATTCGGAAGAACGCCATCTGTAATCTTGGGCAGCGACAGTACGAGAATGTCCGGTGCTAGGGAGATACTCGTCTTATACATTAGGAATCAAAACCTGAAAGCCTAGCTGGACGGGTGGGGAGGGGGGGGGGGGGGGGGGCGGGGACGTTCGAATCGAGCGGGGGCTCTTCTTGTTCGCGAGGTTCCACGCCGTCGACGCTGCTCTCGCAAGGGAAGAGCCGCGTCGAGAGCGCCTCTTGGAGTCGGGAGAGTCGCGCTCCGCAGTCGTCGACCGCGTTGCTGTCGTCGTCTCGGCGGCGCAGCCCGTCGCAGAGTCGGCGCGGCAGCGAGACGCGATGCGAGCCGCTGTCGAACAAGACAGCGACGTCGAGACTGCGAATTGCGCTGCTGCTGCTGTGCATCGGTTCCAGGACATACACTAACTATAACAGTTAAAACTGAAACGAAACATAATGTAGGTATCAGAGGCCGCACAATTCCAGCGGCGCGTCGGCGTCAGCGAATGTGAGCTGAAATGCCGAGTGCTGTGGAAATTCTTTAGCAGCACAGTCCACTGACCATCACGCTAGCCAAGCCTGCGAAGTCCCGAGAGACCAGAGGCTGTCGAACAAAGGTGACCGTCGCGTCGGAGTCGGCGACCGCGCACTCGGCCAGCAGCGACCGGCCGATCGAGAAGAAGCCATCGGTCGAGTTCGCTCGAAGCCAGAAGGCGAACAGACGCCTCTGCGACGGAAGGCGCTGAAGCGTATAGGTACACTGTATTTGAGTGATGGCAATGTTATGTTTGTCAGTCTACTTATCTTTACGCATACGTCATGTCAGTCTACGCATTTACCCACTACACTCAGCTACACGTTGTAACACACTTCTCCGTCGACGCACTCATCTCAGTCAGTTATTCAGTTGCATGAGTAGAGCGTATTTCGTTAGTGCGTAATGCGTATACGTGCGTCGATCTTCGTTTCAAGAATTCAAGAACAAGAAAAAGTGGGATAACAAATGTCGATTAGCGATGTCACCAAAAAAGTCTGAAGACTTTTTGGGTTTTTCTTTAATATAATTAAAAAGTCAAACTATTTATTTAACACTTTTTTAACTTATTACAAATAAAAGAGGAAGTGAAGGCTAAAGTAACACCGCTTCCACTGGCTGAAGCTGAAAAATGTCTGCCAACTTACTTAACTGTTCTTTTAATAAATTAGTTCTTTGTTACTTTTTTAATTAAAAATGTAACTCCTTTAATTAAAATGTATTTTTTAATTGCATTGCGATTGTCAGCAAAAAACTGCAACATGCATGCAACGTGCAACATGTCAGCAATATGCATGCAACAGCGCGGTTGCCATGCACTTTCTGTATGGTTAGAAGAGGTCGAGAAGCAACTGACTTGGAGCAGTTGATTTGGAAGGCGGAAGCTGTTGCCGAAAGTCGACAGGCCGAATAGGTTTTCCAGCACTGCTCCTCGAAGAGTCTCCTCGCTCACCACTCCCATATAGCCGCTGTCGTACAGATTGCGTGCTCCTCAGAATTTTGAAACTTCTGGTGCAGTAGTAATCGACTAGCGCGCTCACGCACGCACGCACGCACTCAAGCACGCACGCACGCACGCACGCACGCACGCACGCACGCACGCACGCACGCACGCACGCACGCACGCACGCACGCACGCACGCACGCACGCACGCACGCACGCACGCACGCACGCACGCACGCACGCACGCACGCACGCACGCACGCACGCACGCACGCACGCACGCACGCACGCACGCGCTAGTCGATATAAAATTAAAATTCTAGCTCTGCAGCGCTGCGCGGCCGAAACGCGGCACGCGCGCTAAGCTCCACCCGCCCTACGCGCCCCACTACTCTATTCCATAGCCATCATCACTGTACCAATAGTGAGCACGATTTTTGTCAATATGCTTTGATAGAGGAGTACAGCAAGCGTAGGACCACCATCAAGCGCAATTGCACGTCCCGAGTACGACCAACCGACTACTACTACTACTACTACTACACATATACCACTCTCCCACCGTCCCTCCTCTCAGAATGGGCGAGTATGTGTGTAGTATGCCCATCTATCTACAAACCGCCGTAAACCCTATGATTAGCCCCTATAATACCGTAAATCCTCCAATACAACCTCCCCCTCCAATAGTGCCCCCCCTCCGATAGTGCCCCCGGGGGTAAGGGGTATGTTGTGCCATGTGCCTTTTATGGGCAAAAATATAGTGGTAGGTACATTTATATCGTGTATGCACACTACTACTAACCAATAATAGTGCGTTTCAGCAACTATTAACGGTAAATCAACCATTAAATGTGGCAAAAGTGAAAAAAATCACCGAAAGATCGGCAATTTTGACAGCGAAACTAGCACTACCATTCAAAATTTTTAGCCCCCAATTGTGCCCCCCCCCCCCCCTCCAATAGTGCCCCCGGGTAAGGAGAGGTTGAAAAAATAATGCCCCGGGGGCACTATTGGAGGATTTACGGTATAAGTACAACATAGATAAGGTAGGTATCGGTAGAGTTGGGAAAAATACGTTTTGACTTTGGACCGACGTATTTAAAAAAAAATACGGTATTTTTTTGAAAAAATACGTCTTTTTGTATTTTTTTAGAGTACGTATGTCATGTATACCATACATCATAGTAAGCCATCAGCGAAGTGTCCAAAGCTTAGAAATCGGTACATAAGGTAGGTCCAACGCTCTAAAACTGCGCAAGCACGCAGTGGACGTGTACTAGTGTGTGTGTGCGTACGTGTGTGTGTGAGATGAGTGTGTGGGTGAGTAGTGCGGTAAGCGGAGTAATGAGCCGAGATAGCCGAGAGAAGCCGAGATTTGGCATCCAACAAAGTGAGCAATGGGACATGCAGCGCAGGGCGCGACGCAGAGACTGCGAGCGCAGAGAGGAGCTAGCAATAGCAAAAGCAAGCAAAAAAGCTAGCAGAACCAATCGCCGGGTCCGCGTCCGCTGCGTCCAAAACCTACCATAAGCAAAACCTACCATAAGCGTCATAAGAATGTGTGATTGTTGTGATTAGAACATTCCATGAATATAAGAACTGCGACTAGAAACTATTACTAGCCAAGAGTGATAGTAAACGGTCGTATTGTGAACTGTCTGTAATTGAACTCGTTGTTTGATACTGGAAGAGAGAGGTATCAAAAGTCGGCTCACGACACAACAGTGGCGTGACCTGCTGTGGATTCGGAACTCGAAACAGCAGACTTCCTCCTGCCCTGGCAGAACAAGGCCAAGGCCTGCTGGCAGCGGCTGCGTCGTCAGAAGAGGACACGCAGGCCAGCGCGTCAACAGCGGAAGAAGCGGCCGACGAGCAACTGAGCGAACGCGCCGAGCGAGCTAGGCGGCGGCAGCAGAAGAAAGGAAGGATGGCCGCGCAGATCGGCACGATCGAGCCTTTCGACTCCAAGGAGGAGGAGTGGCAACGATACGTCGCGCGGTTCGAACAGTTTCTGCTCGCCAACGAGATCGCCAGCTCCAAGAAGAAGACCGCGGTGCTGCTGACTGTCATGGGCCCGCAGACGTACAAGCTGCTGGAAGGACTCGCCTCTCCGAGAAAGGCCGCGGATCTGACGATGGAAGAAATCGTCGCTTGTCTGGCCGACCACTTCGAGCCGAAGCGAAGCGTCGTCGCCAACAGCTACCGGTTCCACAGAAGAGACCAGCGCTCAGACGAGACAATCGCCGAGTTTGTCGCTGAGTTGCGGAGGCTGGCCAGCTCCTGCGAATTCGCGACACAGCTCGACCGCTCCATCAGAGACCGACTGGTTTGTGGACTCCGGGCAGACGAGATCCGACGGCGCCTGCTGGCCGAGACTCAGCTGACGTTGAACAGGGCAGTTGAGATCGCCGAAACCATGGAGAGTGCGAATGCCCAGGCAGAGGAGATGGCGCGCAAGCCGAACAGAAACGGGGAAGACTTCAGAAGAGCAGAAGTCATGAACGTGACCCGCAGTCGACCAGAGACGAGCAGAAAAGACGCCAAGAAGAAGATTAGCCTGCATTGCCCGAGCTGTGGAAGTCGGCGTCGAAGTCACGACCGCCAGGACTGCTTTGCGAAGAAGTTGTCCTGCAACAAGTGCGGCAGCAAGGGCCACCTTCAGCGAGTCTGTGACAACGACGATTCGTTGAGCAGCGAAGACGACAAGGACAAGAGGCAGCGGAAACGGGACAAGAACAAGGTCTCGACTGTGAGCTGCCAAAAGAAGTCTTCAGTCGGCTGCTGCAACGACGACGACCTCGGCGAAGAAGACGTGGTGTAAAGGGCTAGTCAGGCTTCTTGGGGAAGAGGAGGAGTGTTGTGATTAGAACATTCCATGAATATAAGAACTGCGACTAGAAACTATTACTAGCCAAGAGTGATAGTAAACGGTCGTATTGTGAACTGTCTGTAATTGAACTCGTTGTTTGATACTGGAAGAGAGAGGTATCAAAAGTCGGCTCACGACACAACAGTGATGTATAAGACAAATCGTCCTGTCTACCCACCCACACAAGTGACTATGCGTTTCGATATTGGGTACAAACAACAAATGTTTTATTATCTATTGCAGGTTGACCCAACAAAATACAGGCTTACGACTCCGATTCACGACTATGATTTTACGATTACGAATACGACCGTATCTTTAAAATATAAGATACAAGCGGCGACGTATTTTTTTTTTAAAAAAATACGTGTATTTTTTTGAAAAACTACGTTTGAAAAAATACGCGCCCAACTCTAGGTATAGGTATGTACATTGACAAGGGCGGCTGGAGCGCATTCTAGATGGTGATGCTTTCAAAGAATGCAGACTCGGCACCGCCGATCAAGCTGAACAAGACGACGTGGTACATACCTATTCATACATACATAGATGCACAAGGAACGCACCGAAATATGCGGTTCTTGTACGCGCGCTTTATTAGCAGCGCGTCCGGTCCAAAGTGGATGGGCATTGTACTGGCCACGAAGACATGCTCAGCTAAAAAAAGCACAAGCACATGGCATTTGAGTCAAGTTTGGGAACTGGGACCCATTCACCCAAGGGAATTTTCGCAAATGGATTGTGAAAATTGTCTTTGATTGACCAATGGTTTCTAAACAATTATCCAGTCAATTCTTGCAGTCGAAAAAATTGTTCCAGAAGGCTCTAAGTGTTCTGATTGCACTTAAATGCGTACGGAATCTATTGGTGAATTTTCTTACTTAACAGTGGCTCATAATACCAGGGTAAAATGAAAAACTCGTAATTCAAAAAACTTGAACTTAGCCTGTTAAAGCGTCAAACACAAGAATTAGTGCTTCCCTAAAGCCTTTAGACGAGTATTTAGCAACGCTTTAGTCAAATGGTGACAAATCCACTTCCTCTAAATCCTCTTAAACAAATTCATCGAACACCGTGTGCTACATATTACAGTTCAAACGTGTAACGTGACTTTTGTCTCACACGCTGTAGAAAGCGTCCCCGCACTTGGTCCCGCATCCGACGGCGCAGCTTGTTGGACCGCTGCTGCGAGGGCTGCAGAAGATAAATGAGGTCAGTGTGTCGCATTGGACCCAGTGGCGGATTAGGAAAGGTTTTCCGGAGGAAAGGATTAGGAAAGGTTTTCCGGAGGTTTTCCGGATTAGGAAAGGTTTTCGGGAGGAATTTCGCAGAAGGGAAAAGGGACGCTGTTGAAAATTGTGGTTGCTGGTTGGCAATTTCGGCCGTTTTGTGCGCATGATCGGTCTACTTTTGTCCATTCTCCTTCCCCCTGGATCCGCCACTGATTGGACCACCACTGGACGACACGCACACGTTGCGGCGAGACTGAAACCGGCCCGGTTCCCACTCAGGGGTCGCATGGCGTCGCGTTGTAGACAGCCGGACGGCTTTTGTTTCACTCCGCTAAAATCGATCTTGGTGTCGTTGATACTCCACGGCAGGTCCTCCGGGAGAACATCGCGAACGTGCACCATGAGTTGCGTGCAGCCTGCGCTGGGAGCGCAAAAACGATGGCCCAACGAGTTTTTGTAGATGGCAAAGCCAACCGCTGTCGATGGCGACAAACAGTCGCTCTTCTCCGATTTCGAGCCAAACGCGAATTCTGACTTCGTCCGCGCAGAGCGGTTGCACGAGGGGGTCATGCAGGCCAGGCGCTGTGAGAGTAGCGGAGTAGCCCCTTGCGAACACCCCCCCCCCCCTTCCTCGCTTGCCCTATGTACCTCCCTGTACACGTACTGTACGCCTGCCTGCAGCGCCCAGCTTGGAACGGTTGCGGCGCAGCAGGCAGCGGCTGATTGGGGTCCCTCTCCCTCTCCGATGGGACTTTGAGACGGTCGGCGGTGGCGTACCACCAGGCACAGCGGTTCCCGGGCGCGACGTACTGCGCTTTGGACCAGTCAAACTGCGACCGGGCGCTGATCGAAGTGGAAAACATCAAAAGAGCCAGTGCGAGCGCCATTTTGGGTCGGTGGGAGGTGGCGCAAATGGCGCATACTTAAGAGTCACTGTCAGGTAAAATGGAGCTTTGGAAGGCAAAAATGTACACTTTAAAAAATCGATTTTTTTTGTGAATGGAACCTGTTGGGACAACCCATGCCATGAATCATGACAGTTCCCGTTGAGCTCTGCAACCCTCATGCCCCAAGATATGGCCCAATCTTTGCATCGCATTTTGCGCCGCTCGGGCGATTATGAAAAATCAAATGAGCCAACTGTTTCTGTTCATATCTCGCGACTGCCTGATCCGATTGCCTTCTGTTTGGGCTTGATCGAGAGCCAGGACATGCCTCTATGTATCCTATGGAGGGCGACTGGGTGCGTGCTCCACACCCAGTTATGGAGCCCAAAGAGTGTGAGAAACTGCTACAAGCACCGAGCTCAAAAGCAGTACATTTTTCGTCACAGCTCAAACTTTTCCATTGGTTTGCACAACTGTTTGGCCTTCATTTGTAGCCCCATTCAAGCACTACATCCATGCCAAGTTTTACTAGAATCATCCTGGGCACACTATGTGAAAATTCGCATCGACCAGTGCTGGATCCAGCCCCTGGCAACCCTGAGAACAACATTGGCGGCCAAACTCTGACAGTTATATCACCCGCCTGCCTGAGCCAATTGCCTTCTGATTGGGCTCAATCTAGAGCCAATACACGCCTCTATAAATCCTGAGGACGGTGCTGGTGAGCGTGCACCATACCCAATTTTGGAGCCCAAAGAGTGTGAGAAACTGCGACAAGCACCTAGCTCAAAAGCAGTACATTTTTCGTCACAGCCCAAACTTTTCCATTGGTTTGCACAACTGTTTGACTTTCATTTGTAGCCCCATTCAAGCACTACATCCATGCCAAGTTTCACAAGAATCAACCTGGGCACACTATGTGAAAATTCGCATTGACCAGTGCTGGATCCAGCCCCTGGCAACCCCGAGAATGACATTGGCGGCCAAACTGACAGTTATATCACCCGCCTGACTGAGCCAATTGCCTTCTGTTTGGGCCCAATCTAGAGCCAATACACGCCTCTATAAATCCAGTGTATACCCCCCCCCACCCCACCCATGGGCACATATGCCCGTAATCAAGCATACATCTGTAACATGTTGGTGCTCTATCACTGCCCTAGATTACAGATGGCGTTCTTCCATAGGTCTTTGGATAATTGCGCGGACCTAACAACAACATGTTGGTGCTACTCTGTGGGTCATTTGCCAAGGCGTTTGCAGATTGCGGGTCGTTTGCGGGCGCTGTCGTTGGTCATCATAATTTTTGAAAAATTTGGATGCATGATAATGGAATTTTAGAAAACGCATCATTGGCTCAGGCACATACACATGTAACCGGGTCTGGAAGAGTGGGGGGGGGTAGACGGCTGAATTCTGGGAGTGGGGTGTCTGGAGCAAAAAGTGGGGGGGGGGGCGTAGCCAGCCATTTTTTTAGTTATAATAGTACTTTTTGGGGTATAAATAGGGTCAAATACAGCATGAAAATCACTTTGGAAAATTCTGGGGGGTTGGGGGGTTGTAAAATAGTGGGGGAAGGCAACCCCCCAACCCCCCAGTTACAGGTATGCTCAGGCAGGTGGGTGATATATCTGTCAGAGTTTGGGTGCCAACTCTTCAACTCTTCAATTTGGGTGCCAATGTTGTTCTCAGGGTTGCCAGGGGCTGGATCCAGCACTGGTCAATGCGAATTTTCACTAAGTGTGCCCAGGATGATTCTTGTGAAACTTGGCATGGATGTAGTGCTTGAATGGGGCTACCAATGAAAGCCAAACAGTTGTGCAAACCAATGGAAAAGTTTGAGCTGTGACGAAAAATGTACTGCTTTTGAGCTCGGTGCTTGTAGCAGTTTCTCACACTCTTTGGGCTCCAAAACTGGGTGTGGGGCACGCACACATTCGCCCTCCATAGGATACATAGAGGCATGTCCTGGCTCTCGATCAAGCCCAAACAGAAGGCAATCGGATCAGGCAGTCGCGAGATATGAACAGAAACAGTTGGCTCCTTTGATTTTTCATAATCGCCCGAGCGGCGCAAAATGCAATGCAAAGATTGGGCCATATCTTGGGGCATGAGGGTTGCAGAGCTCAACGGGAACTGTCATTATTCATGGCAAGGTTTGTCCCAACAGGTTCCATTCCAACAGAAGGTTCCATGGCAAGGTTTGTCCCAACAGAAAAAAAAAATCGATTTCTTAAAGTGTACATCCAAAGCTCCATGTTACCTGACAGTGGCTCTTAATACATACCTACATATACTTTACATAGAGACAGGTGAGCAACGCGCTGGCAAGCTCGTGCGCTGAATGCGCTGAGCGCTCTCAGTTATTCACAAAAGACATACCGTAGAGCCGGCTGAATTTTGTCATTGCGAGAACAAGCTCGTTTCAACAAGCACTTCACATAAATTTGTTGCCTTTCATTCAAAACTTCAGTGCTTCGGCAGGGATTGGATGGTGTTTGGCTTCCTGGATTTCTCTAGCGGTGCCGATTCCTTTGGAATCGGCGAAAAAAAATCGCCGCACAAGCTTCAATGATACGACACCCCGTTATTGTCTCCTTTGTTACATTGAAAAATGCGATGTTGTTGCATTGCAGAATGCTACACCACCTTGCTTTTTTCAGTCCAAAAATCTGCATTGCAATTGCCGATGGAAGAGGCAGGAGGGAGGACCTCCAAGTCCGTGCGTAGGTACACAGGAATGCACTGATGCGCCCTAAAGGCATCCACGCTGCTGCACGCTCCCCGCCCTAATACAGGACCAAAGGAGTCAACGCTGCCTTTAGGCACACTGCCTGGGTAGGTAGCATACCTGTAACTGGGGGGTTGGGGGGGGTTCCCTCCCCCCACTTGTTGGTTTTGACCCTACCCACACCCCCCCCCCAACCCTCCCCCCAGGTTCGTGCGAAACCCCACCCAACCATAGGTGTAACCGGGAATTGGACCTGGGGGGAGGGTTCGGGCACTTTCTGGGGGGGGGGGGGTGGTGGGGGGGGGGGTGGAAAATCTGGAGGAGGGGGGGGTCTGGGAAGGAAAAAAATAGGCACTTTTTGGTTGATTTTTAGTCAAAAATACACTGTAAAAACCCTAAAATAGGCACTTTTTAGTCAAAATACACTGTAAATAACCCAATATAGGTACTTTTTGGGCGATTTTTGCTCAAAAGCACCATACAAAACACATTACCATTTTCAGTTTCAAATTTCTGGGGGGGGGGGGGGGTTGGGGGGCGTGGGTAGGGTCAAAACCAGCAAGTGGGGGGAGGGAAACCCCCCCCCCCAACCCCCCCCCCAGTTACAGGTATGCACCCAACCCCCCCAGACTTTTTAAAAACTTTCTACTACATACTATATTGCTAAATAAATGCACTTTGTACAGTGTTTTTGAGCAAGAATCGACCCAAAAGTGTCTAGTTTGCGTTATTTACAGTGTATTTCGGCTAAAAAGTACCTATTTTCAGGCTTTTACAGTGTATTTTTGACTAAAAATAGACCAAAAATTGCCCATTTTTTTCTGCCCAGACCCCCCCCTCCTCCAGATTTTCACCCCACCCACCACCCCCCCAGAAAGTGCCCAAACCCTCCCCCCAGGTCCAATTCCCGGTTACACCTATGGTAGGTAGCCCCGTAGCAGAGGGGAGTGGGTGGCTGGCTGGCTGGACCGATGCGCATACTGGCGAACATACTAGTGGGTTCGCAAATCGCAAGTACGCGGCGGAAAATAACGCAGACTTTCAGCCGCATCATTTTCCGCAAAAATTGCGGAAAGACCCAGAAATTTTCCTCCTTGATTGGACACGTCCGAGTCCTATCCTTAACATTGCGTTTTTCCAGATTTACCCAGAAATGTTGGTCCCAGACACAGAAATTTTCTTCACAGATTGCGCCCTATCCTTAAGCATGTGTTTTCGCAGAAATTTTGCTCCCAGACACAGAAATCTTCCTCACAGATTGGGCGCTATCCTTAAGCGTGTGTTTTCACAGAAATTTTGCTGGAGGACACAGAAATTTTGCTCCGCGATTTGCGGAAATTAATGTGGCAGAAACTTTCAAAATTGACCCAGAAATGTTGCTCAGAGACCCAGAAATTTCGTCCCAGATTGGGACACATCCTAGTTCTATTGTTAACGATGCATTTTTCCAAATTTGACCTAGAAATTTTGCTCCCAGACACACAAATTTTCCTCACAGATTGCGCCCTATCCTTCAGCATGTGTTTTGACAGAAATTTTGCTCAAGGACACAGAAATATTAAATGTTTTTTAAATGTTTTATATTTTTTTTCAGAATAAATCTAAAAAAGGTGTATTTCCAAATTGGTCCTAAGAATGCTCAATAACAATTTCAGCCTGATCCGTCAAGCCATAAAGGAGAATGCGTCAGCGCGGCGAGTTCATATACGGATGGAAAAATTTGTAATGGTCTGTCTGTTCGTCCATCCATCTGTCCGTTGCCAACCGGTTCTCCTCTATGGCTTGATGGATTGGGCTGAGATTTTTTTTTGAGGATTCTTATGACAAAGTTTAAGATACAATTTTTTTGATTTATTCTAAAGATTTATAGAAAAACATCTAATATTTCTGTGTCCTCGAGCAAAATTTCTGTGAAAACACATGCTTTAAGGATAGGGCCCAATCGGTGAGGAAAATTTCTGTGTCTGGGAGCAAAATTTCTAGGTTAAATATTTGGGAAGACTCAGCCATCATTCACGATAGCACTAGGATGTGTCCCAATCTGAGATAAAATTTCTGGGCCTGGGAGCAACATTTCTGGGTCAATTTTGAAAGTTTCTGCCATGTTATTTTCCGCAAATTGCAGAGCAAAATTTCTGTGTTCTCCAGCAAAATTTCTGTGAAAACACATGCTTAGGGATAGGGCCCAATCTGGGAGGAACATTTTTGTGTCTGGGAACAAAATTTCTGTGAAAACACATGCTTAAGGATAGGGGCCAATCTGGGAGGAACATTTCTGTGTCCTCAAGCAAAATTTCTGGGAAAACGCATGCTTAAGGATAGGGCCCAATCTGGGAGCAAAATTTCTGGGTCAATTTTGAAAGTTTCCACTGCATTATTTTCTGCAAATCTAAAAGGCTATGCTCGTGCATTCGCAAGTAAGTGCGTCTGTTCAGCCAGTCACCCACTACCCTCCGCTACCACGCTACACAGAGCCAGGGTGCCATAAGGCAACGTGGGCGCCTTTGGCCCTGTATTATGGTGGGGAGGGGGCAGTGTGGATGCCTTTAGGGTGCATCAGTGCATTCCTATGTGCCTACGGGAGGACGTGGACGTCCTCCCTCCTCCTGTCTCCTCCATACCTGTAACTGGGTCTGGAAGAGTGGGGGGGGGGAATAAATGGCCGAATTCTGAGGGGGGGGGTGTCTGGAGCAAAAAGTGGGGGGTAGCCGGCCATTTTTTAGTTATACTGGTACTTTTTTGGTCAAAAAAGGGTATAAATAGGGTCTAAACAGTGTTATTTAGCTGTTTTATGGTTATATAACACTGAAAAGCACTGAAATACACCAACATTTACTCACTTTTATCGTTTTAGACTGAGTGAAAATCCCTTGGGAAAATTCTGGGGGGAGGGTTGGGGGGAGTTGGGTGGGTGTTGGGAAAATAGTGCGGGGCCTTCAACCCCCCCCCCCCCCCCCCCCCCCCCCCCCCAGTTACAGGTATGGTCTCCTCCATCTTGAATTGCAATGCAGACTTTTGGACTTAGGCTTGAAAAAAAACAAGGTGGTGTAGCATTTGGCAATGCAACAACAGTGCATTTTGCAATGCAACAAAGGAGACAATAACGTGGCGTCGTATCATTGAGGCTTGTGCGGCGATTTGACCGATTCCAAAGGAGTCGGCACTGCTTAAGAATTCCAGAAAGGGCACACCCGTCCAATCTGTGCAGAAGCACAGAAAATTCGACTGAAAGGCAACAAATTCAAATGAAGTGCTTTTTGAAACGAGCTTGTTGGTGTAGCGCGTTCAAAACTGGACCGAAACCGGCGTACGTGGCTTGGATTGAAGCTCTTGACGAGGCCTACATGGAGGGGTACAAATTTGTACAAAAAATTTAAAAAAAAATCAAAATTTTGTACAATTTCCGCAGTATTTTGCATGTAGTTTATTCAAAACTGGACCGAAGCTGGCGTGTGATGGCTTCGATTAAAGCTCTCGACGAGGCCTACATGGAGGGCTACGAGTTTTTTTGAACCACGTAAAGTTTTTTTGTACAAAAATTTAAAAAATTGAAATTTTGGGAAATTTTGCAATAATTCACGTCTAGCACGTTCAAAACTGGACCAATACTGGCGTGTGATGGCTTTCACGAAAGCTCTCGATGAGGCGCACATGGGGGCTACAAACTATTTGAACCACGTAATTTTTTTTGTACAAAAATTAAAAAATCGAATTCTGGTGACATTTGGTCCTTTCTACAGTATGATCCAAATAGCGCGAGTGGAGTTTTGCAATGTTGGGTTTAAATCGGGATGACAAACTGTAGCATGGCTGGGATGAACGGGAGGAGAAGGGACAAATTGCCGACAGTTTTAGTTAGCCGATTTGTTTCTTGAATAACTTTTTTATTCCTTAAGCAACCATTGGGTGGTGCACCATACAGTTTGGCGTGTTTTGTTATTTTCGTAAAAATTGGCTTCATAGGCCAACTTTTGTGCTGATTACGAAAATCTAGTCGGATTTCCAAAATAAAAAAAAATATGTTGCCAAAAATGCAAAATATGGACAATTGCAAACTACCGTAAATTTTCTAAAGAACGCCCCCTCCTCCAATGGACGCTCCCCTTCTCCAATAAACGCCCAGGTAGAAGGTGGGTTAAAAAATGAATGCCCACTCTCTAATGGAAACATTGAGTTCGATTTGGAATTCGATACCGCGTTCGATAATAGACCTTTGGAAACATTGAGTCGCCCATTAAAAAACATTGATAACAGTCTTTAGACACACGCTGCAGCTAAATTTGTATTCAGAAAGCGGGCCATATGGCACCGTGGTAGAGCGAGACTGTACATAAGCAGTTCAATTAGAATATTGCCTTTACTAGCGAATCCAGGATTTTCTGACAAGGGGGGGGGGTTGAGAAGGTCAAACGTTTTTCATCACAGTTTATCCGAAATAGTCAAGTCGTGGCCCTGGCATCGGCATTTGCTTTGTTTGCACTTGCACTATTTCAACATATACAATAGTGAGTTGCGATACAACCACAGTGCCGCAGGCAAAACTTTTACGCTTTTGAGTGCTTTAACGTCAACGCTGTACGCTTTAACGTGCTTTAATTTCACGTGGGAGCTAAAGAAAGCGTCATGAAAAGCGCGCTCTTTCTTCTGGTGGAAGTCTTCTGCCTGGTGGCGACGCTGAGCCGCGTCACATGCGAGGAAAGTCCAAAAGAAAAGGGGGGTGAATTATTTTTTTTTATTTTTGATTTTTTTAAAAATGACAATTTTATCAGACGAGTTTTCAGACCCGTACCAGCTGTACGAGTACGGCGGCAGGCCACGGATTCGACTGGGCAAGAAGAGCGCCAGCGGTTGGGATTTAACATTAAATGTTTAAATTTTAAATTTCTAAATATTTTTTTTTTAACGTTCCAAGATTGGCGCGACCAGTCGATGCGCTGGGCGTTGGGCAAGCGCGCCGCTGGCGGCGACGGCAATCACATAGAGAAGTGGGACCGACTAGGCCCCATTTGGGGCTGATTACGAAGATCAAGGTGCCCGATCAAAACCATTGCCCAATCACCGCCAGATCGCTCAGTGATCCGTTTTTTCCACGACACGCAGTGCGGCGCCGCCCAGCGCATCTTGCCTGAGCACTAGCGGATCCAAAAAGGGGGTGGGGCGTGCCCCCACCTGTCGTGGTCGGCAAAGGGGGGCAGGGGGGGGGGGGGGGGCAGGCGTCGGAGGGCCGGGGGCAGGCGAAGGGGGCAAAAGGGCCAAGATGAGGGGCAGAGGGCCGAATCAGGCTGTTTGCCTGTTTTCCATAGATTTTTTCGGCCCTCATACACGGAAAATTTTGCCTGCGGCGCTGTAGTGTGTGGACAACTCCTCTATCTGCACTTGCAATGCAGACTTTTGTACTTTCTAAAAAAAAATGCAAGGTGGTGTAGCATTTTGCAATGCAACAACAGTGCATTTTGCAATGGAACAAACGAGACAATAACGGGGCGTCGTATCATCGAAGTTTGTGCGGCGATTTCACCGATTCCAAAGGAATCGGCACTGCTAAAGAATTCCAGGAAGTGTACACTGGTCCAATCTGTGCCGAAGCACAGAAATTTCGAATGAAAGGCAACAAATTCAAATGAAGGGCTTTTTGAAACGAGCTTGTTACATAGTAGCTTTTTGTTGTAGTTGTTGTAGCAAGTGCTTGATGTCTAAAAAATCGACAAAATTAAAGGTGTTTTGAATTTGCGCCATACAGTATCCAGTATCGATGTAGCTCGCTTTTATAAATAAGGCAACCTAGCGCTAGCTAGCGCAAGAGCTTGCTAGGCTAGCTAGCGCTTGCTGGTGGCAAGTCCTACCTGCCGCTACTATAAATACGGGCTCTGATCTTCAGGAACTGTATGACACTAGCGCATACAGTTCTCATGTAAATTTCGTGGCCGAAACAATTTCGATTTTGTAAAACTGCAGAAATGATTGCGCGCAAATCAACTTTGGAAAAGCGCATTTCGCTTGTGAAACGCGGCTGTTTGCGCAGTTGAGCTAAGGCGTTGGCTCCAAACCGCAAGGTGCGGAGTTCAATCCTCAGCGTGGCAAGACTGCCAAATAACAGTAACCCCCTTGGGCAAGGGGCTCACGCCAAAAATTGTGCCCCCTGATCGCTGTTCTCATCGGTCTTGTAGAAGGCAGAGGTACCCAAGGACCCATGTGGTCCCCCTCTCGCCTGGGACTTCGGTCTCGAACTTCAAAAAAAGTCTAAGATGCGTTGTGCTCTACAGATGCGCGCAATTTACACTTAATCGGTTTGCGAACGCCAGAGTTATTCATCAGCAAACGCGTCCAGTCGAGGGTGCGCCACCCCGTGGTACACTCTAATTCAAGTGACGTGCATGTGTTCTGTACGAGAGCTTGTTTTGCCACTCCGACCTGGGTTCCTGATAGCGAGCCAAGAAGCCTCTCATTGTCAAGTCAATACCGCTCAGCGTCACATGGCCGGCCATTAGTGACTGTGACGTCTGGCCATGTTTGTCCCGGCCAGTTTTATAATCTGAACGGACATTGTGCACGCGCACACGTTCATGACTGAGCATGTAATGGTGCTGAGTTAAGCGCTAGCCCAAGGATTCATCTACAGTGTCTGCTGTCAAAGTGCGTTGTTGTGTTTGTGTATGCCTGCTGCACCATATACCAGAGGGTTAATAGAGAACTCAATGGCGTGTCAGTGGGACTGTATCGCCCACTGGACTCAAGACGTGGCGTTCTTTCTGAGTATACCCATGTACATCTTGGTGGTCGTCGCCGTTGGGGTTAATCGATTCATTGCCGTGTTTTTCCCAACCAACTACGCGAAGGTACATATCACGCGTGTACGCACGCTTTAGATGTTCTCATGCAGCAATCCATACTTCATGCTGCTGTGCTCTCGCAGTGTCAGAAAGGAGTTCGCTCGTCTCTACTTCTTCATGTGTCGTCATGTTTAGCCGCTGCGGAAGGCGATTTGCACGTAGGTCCGATTTGCACGTAAAAGTAAGAGATCTCATGGACCGATAAGCTCCCCCCCCCCGCCTAATGGAGACGCCAGTCTACGGCAACAACTGACAATTATCGCCTTTGGCAACTGACAATTATCGCCTTTGGCAACTGACAATTATCGCCTTTGGCAACTGACAATTATCGCCTTTGGCAACTGACAATTATCGCCTTTGGCAACTGACAATTATCGCCTTTGGCTGTGCCTCTCTGACTCACGTCTCGTTTCACGTCTGCGTCTGTGTCTCTGTGTCTGTCTCTTGCTGCTGGGAAATGGCTGGCCTGAGAGTGGCTAGCGCAAACGTGAATGGCCTGCGCTCCAAAATGGACCTCGTCCGCGCCCTCCTGGTTGCTGCGTCTCTAGACGCTCTGCTGGTGCAGGAAACCAAGCTTGACTCAAACATTTCCGACTGCGAGGTCGGCTGTACCGGCTACAGCCTTCACCGCAGAGACCGATCGAGCAACGGTGGCGGGGTGGCCATATTTGCCAAGTCAGAGCTCCACGCCTCATCCAGTGCCACGCGACCGGATTCAGAGCTGCTGGTTGTGCAACTGACTCTGCCGACTGGCCACTTAACCATCGTCTCCTGCTACAAGCCTCCGCGAGAGAGCGCCCAGCTGTTCTGCGACCAGCTCCTCGAGTACCTACTGCTCCAGAAGGCGCAGGATAGGCTGGTTGTGACCGGCGATTTCAACCTCGACTTTGAGGCGGCGGAATACAAGCCGCTCGAGGACGTGGCCACAGCGCTGGGACTGACGCAGCAGGTGCGCGCGACGACGCACAGGACCAGGACAATTGATTTGGCCTTTACTGGCCGAGCCGTTGGGCTCCGGCGACCCTGCGAGTTGTCGGCGCCAATTGAGAAGGAACACGCTGTCGTCAACCTGGTGCTCAAGATCAACAAAGCACCGCGCCCTGCGCCGGTTTTGCCACGGCTGCGGCCGGTATTCTCCAAGGCCAACTGGGCGCTCGTCCGCAGTGAGTTGTCACGCTGCGGCCTGCTGCAGAGCGCTGTAGCACCCCGCACTGTGGAGGAGGCTGCTCTGCTGTGGTCCAGTTGCGTGCAGCAGGTGATCCGCACCGCAGTGCCCCACAAGCGTCCATGCCGACGCACTGAGGCGCCCGCTTGGATGTCTGTGCGCATCAGCAAACTGCTCAGGGACAAGAGCAGAGCCTGGAAGCAGCACAAGCTCAATCCCGATGACCCAGCCGCTTACTCCGCATACTCGAGACTGCGGCGCATGTGCAAGAAGGAGATTATCGTCGCCAAAAAGGCCACCATTGGGCGCGCATTCTCGGACTGTGCCAACATCAGACAGTTCTGGAGGACGTATCGCCTACTGTCTGGCTCTCGAGGCAAGCTAGAGCCAATCTGCTTCCGCCCGACCGACGGTCAACCAAGTGTGGAGCCCTGCGAGGCCCTGGCCAAGCAGTTCGACAGCGTCTGGAACCGGGCGGAAGTGGCGGCGCCTCTGCTCGTGCCCGAACGGTCCGAGATCGAGTTCTCGGTGGCGGCCGTCGAGTATGGCCTGGCTCACCTTAAGACCACCAAGTCTACTGGTCCGGACGAC